>JAXIVD010010040.1:0-14174 GCA_036785275.1 Cancer borealis
TGTTAAAATGTCTTTATTCCTCCACTTATTGTTATCATATATCACGCAAATTAATCATTAAGTTATTACAGATTTACTGCTCACATTACAGTTCAGGGAAAAGTTTATACTTAATAACCATAGAAAATAATAACCAGGTTACTTCAACATCTTTTATAGTTCAATCACAAACGCACACGCACACGCACACACACACACACACACACACACACACACACACACACACACACACACACACACACACACACACACACACACACATACACACACACACACACACACACACACACACACACACACACACACACACACACACACACACACACACACACACACCACACACACACACACACACACACACACACACACACACACACACACACACACACACACACGTATTCTAATAGCCTTAACATAAGAATATTATATGTGCTTTTTATTTATAATCAGATTAACTATTGTGTGGAAAATAGATATTGTAACCGAGGATATTTTAAATGCGTGGAATGACCGGCACCTCTTTCGCTGTGATGACATTATTTCGTAAAGGCGCAAAGCTGTGTAATTTACGGGATGTAATATCAATCATAAATTCCACCGGGACAGATGGGCCCAAAAGTTATTCCGACAAACTTGTGAAAATGGTTGTCAAGGGCGAAGTAACGAATAAGATATCACAGAAATAAGTAGCAAGTTTATATAAGCGAAACTCAAAACTTTCTCCTTGAGGCACGTGACATATTGAAATAATTGAGAACTGATTTTTCAACCCACTGCAATCTTCTAAATAGCTGCCATCATCCATACACAACCTCTTCACGTCCTTGCAAACATCAGTGACAATTCAACGATACGATTATATAAAAAAAAAATTCAGCAAAGAAAATGAAAAAAAACTTCAGTAGCGACAAAACATCTCAAATAATAGCGATTAAAACACAAACTTTAAAAAATTGTTACCTCTACTTATAAGGATGATAATGATAATAATAGTAATAATAATAA
The DNA here is from genome assembly GCA_036785275.1 of Cancer borealis. Classification (NCBI taxonomy): domain Eukaryota; kingdom Metazoa; phylum Arthropoda; class Malacostraca; order Decapoda; family Cancridae; genus Cancer; species Cancer borealis. Next base: position 1,006 of record JAXIVD010010040.1, read on the forward strand.
TAATAACTAATGAAAATAATAACAATAATGATAATAACTATAACACTTTAAATACTACATAGAAATTGCGTGCGTGCTATGATATAACATTTGCGTGTGAGTGCACCTTACCTACAGACACCAGGCAGCAGCAGACCAGGAGAAACACCAACACACGCAGGACCATCTCGGCACACGGAGGCACTACAGCACGGCGTGGGGCATCGCGTGTTCCTGTGTCAGTGTACTTAGGCAAAGGACTAATGACAATGTGCACCATTAGTCCCCTGATGCTCCTTTTTGTCTGGGCATAGGACTGAGTCTGACGCAAACCACTATTATCTATGTTAATCGTTACACGCTGCCTTATCAGTGGCTAATAATATATTTTTTTAAAGTTATAACCTCAGACACTATAAGTTTTTGTATTAGCAAAAAGTGCGGATAGCGAACACTTCACAATAGAAATAAAACCCGAATGCACTAAAACGAAGACGAGGATAGGTAAGCGCAACAAGCCGGTTTTGTTTACATCAGCCTCGAGTTAGCGAGTCAAGGACGAGTTTGTGAAGAGCGACCGTGTCCTCGCGCGACGACGACCAACAAAACACTGGCTCCCTCACGTCCTGGAAGTGCCAGTCTCCTGGCCTCCCCCGCGCTCTCCCGCGTCCCGTTGTCACCGCCACGTTATCCTCCTCGTTTACTTATGTATAAGCAAGACGCCAACCGTAGTTAACTTTCTCGATTGTGCAAATTAGGTAAGAAGAGTAGGAAAATTAGCGGAAATAAGAAATCAAAACGATACATATCACAAACCCTAAGTAAATGAAAAATACTCTTTTTATGTAAACTTAAAAACTTTGCACGTCTCAGATCAGAAAGAGAACAGGAACGACATGAAGCTCAAAAGTACATTGCAAACAAAGAGTTGAAAAAATATATATCAAAGAAGTTTCAAAGACATTACAAGTAAAAGATCCAACATTCAACATACACACACTCATCTAAAGCAGTAAAGAATCCTTAGTGCAGGCAAACTTTATATCACCACCATTATCTCTAAGGAATAGCACATTTGCATGACCTAACAAGGGAATGAGACGCGAGGCAACAGCCACGCCTGCACGGCTCACCAGCCTTTACACGGGGGCGGCCACGCTTAAATACTGCGACCACTGTACTCGTAACTACCTAATGGTCAACGAGTCTTGCACTCTTTGACGCAAGGATGGAACTTTGGGTGAAATTGCATAGTGTGGACGGGAATGACACTCTTTAGACAGAATTGGCATTGTGTGAATAGAGGTGGCTCTATGTGGACGGAGGTGGCACTGTGTGGATGGAGGTGGCACTGTGTGGATGGAGGTGGCACTGTATGGATGGAGATGTTATTGTGTAGATGGACGTGGCACTATGTGGATGATAGTGACACTGTGAAGCTATAGGTGGCGCTGTGTGGATGGAGGTGGCACTGTGTGGATGGAGGTGGCACTGTGTGGATGGAAGTGGTACTGTGTGGATGGAGGTGGTACTGTGTGGATGGAAGTGGTACTGTGTGGATGGAAGTGGTACTGTGTGGATGGAGGTGGCACTGTGTAGATGGAAGTGGTACTGTGTGGATGGAAGTGGTACTGTGTGAATGGAGGTGGCACTGTGGGGATGAAAGTGGCACTGTGTGGATGGAGGTGACAATATGTGGATGGAGGTGGCACTGCGTGGATGGAGGTGGCACTGCGTGGATGGAGGTGGCACTGTGTGGATGGAAGTGGTACTGTGTGAATGGAAGTGGCACTGTGTGGATGGAAGTGATATTGTTTGGATGGAGGTGGCACTGTGTGGATGGAAGTGGTACTGTGTGGATGGAAGTGGCACTGTGTGGATGGAAGTGATACTGTTTGGATGGAGGTGGCACTGTGTGGATGATAGTGGCGCTGTGTGGATGGGGGTGGCATTGTGTGGATGGAGGTGGCACTGTTTGGATGATAGTGGCGCTGTGTGGATGGGGGTGGCATTGTGTGGATGGAGGTGGCACTGTCTGGATGATAGTGGCGCTGTGTGGATGGGGGTGGCATTGTGTGGATGGAGGTGGCACTGTTTGGATGAAGGTGGCACTGTGTGGATGATAGTGGCACTTTATGGATGATAGTAGCACTGTGTGGATGGAGGTGGCACTGTGTGGATGGAGGTGCACTGTGGACGTAGGTGGTACTGTGGACGGAGATGGCACTGTGGACGGAGGTGGCATTGTGGTGGCACTGTGTGGACGGAGATAGTAATGTGTAGACTAAGATGACTGTGTGGATAGAGTTGATATTATGTTGACCGAGGTGGTACTGTGTTGATAGTTGTGGCACTATGTGGACTATGTGGACGGAAAGCCTTGAAATCGGTATTAGAATTAATAAAAATCTAAGGCGTCTTTTTTTCTCTCTTTTTATCTTATTTCCTACAAACTTCAAACCAAACTCCTCTGTCACGTTGAGGATGTAAATTTTTTGTATAAGACGTTTTCTCATGTAGCAATTCATAATACACACACACACACACACACACACACACACACACACACACACACACACACACACACACACACACACACACACACACACACACACACACACACACGACAATTGATAGGCAAATACATTTCGCCAATGACTTTCAATTTTATATACATAGACAACCAGGCAGTGTTTCACTTTGCATAATAGAGTTCACTGCTACTTTATTCATCCCCAATGAGAATCTCTTGTAGATGTGTACTATATTCTGCTAAATTGACAACCCTTCTTCGTGGAAATTAAAGTCAATTTCGTTGAAACAGAACTTAATTATTCATTTTTTATGTGTCCAAGACGTATTCACCATCGCATAAGGATCGATCTTCTTTTCTTTTAGGAATTTTTTTTCGCATCATAATATTTTTCATTATCTTTCAAATATAAAGTAATAATCTTTTGTCCCCCTGTTGTTTTTTCTTCTAATTCTGCATCAAACTTTTTTCCCTTCCTCTACCATTCCATCTTTCTTCTTCTTCTTCTTCCTCCTCCTTCCTTATAACCTCCTTCCCCTCTTCCCAAAAACTCCTTCCGTCCCACCGACATGAAACAGAGAGTCCCTTAAGTTTCCCATCGTCACCAGCCTCCTGATGAAGGTGAGAATGATTGCGAATTATCTTCTGAAGGAGTTATTAACGAGACTTCATTTTTGGAAGATGCAACTCATGATGATAAGAATGTCCGTTGTGTCAATTTCTTTTCATATTCTCAGATTGTTAGTGTTTTTATGGCGACGTTAGTTAGCAATGATGATCGTGACAGTATTTGATCATAAAGGGAGGATGCAGGAATAAGAATTGCTTTGAAAATATGTTTTGTTTGATGAAAAATGCTGAATTGGTAGTTTCGTTTATTTTGGTCGTGGTGTAATACGATGTGTGTGTGTGTGTGTGTGTGTGTGTGTGTGTGTGTGTGTGTGTGTGTGTGTGTGTGTGTGTGTGTGTGTGTGTGTGTGTGTGTGTGTGTGTGTGTGTGTGTGTGTGTGTGTGTGTGTGTGTGTGTGTGTGTGTGTGTGTGTGTGTGTGTGTGTGTGTGTGTGTGTGTGTGTGTTTTGCAGTAATAATAATATAAAACCAAGCCTGGGTACATAGCCACACACCTCACCACACTTTTGACAAATTGAAAACTTGTGGTCGTGACAATGTCGAGGAAGAAGGACGGATGGTGTTAGTAGTTGTGGATGAGCAAAGTGTAAAACCACAACCCAGTGAAGCAATATACGTATTAGGAGTAAAAACATGTCGTTGAGTAAGTACTTCCCTCACACTTCTGACAAACTTACCAACGGGACAAGATCGGGGATGAAGGAGTGATGAGTCAAGGTTGGGGAAAGAAGTGAAAGGATTTTGGCTTAAGGACGAAAACATATAGTAGAAGAAGAACGTGGTGCTGTGTACGTGCACTTCACAACACACCTGACGATCTTACAAGCATGACGAGATGGCGAGGGGAAGGGCGCAGAGGACGGTTGATTTTCGAAGCGGTGGTTAAGCAAAGGATGAAAATTCATCCTGGAATAGCAACAGCCGTATTAGAGCTAAGAATGTGGCCGAGGGAATATTAGACGCTATCTGGACCTTACTGGAATCTTCATTACAGATGGTCGAGATTCCTGGCGCCGTCTGGAGCCCTCTATCATCGGGCACTGGAGGCGGGGACTTAAAGTTGATCTTCAGGGCTCATGCAACTCTAAACAGGGTGTTCTTCGGCCCACCACTCGTAAGAAAGTGTGTGAAATACCACTTGTCTTCCCTGTCGTGTTTTGGAGGCTGGCGGATAGGGTGGTAGCGTTAGTGGGTGTTGTGGGCGGTGGTGTCCATGGTGGTGGTAAAGGGTTGAAGGTGATAGTGATGGGTTTAAAGTATTCTCTTATGTTATCCCATAACAATTCGGTGAAGAATTCGGTGAAGAATCCGCTGTCTCCATCGCTGCTACCACCGTCACCACCACTAGGTGCACTACTGTCATCAAAACTACAGTCAATGCTGTTACTGTCACTCACACTATAACTGCTACAACCAGCACCACAGCAGCAAACCTTTACATGCTGTTACTTTCTTTGCGACAGCAGCAATAAAACAACGGTGGAAAAAAGTTGCTGGATTTAAGCGTGAGTTATAAAAAAAAAAACAATTTTGTCACCCTTCAAGGTAAATCCTATGTATCTTTTTTTTCCTTTCACACACCATTCACTATTTTTTTTTCGCTTTCATTGATACTTTTATTTCCACCTTGTCGGTCTTAGAATTTATTTTTCTGTGTAGTAAAGCTGTACAGTGTATGGCCTAAGCGTAACATCCGGATACCGAGATGATTCAGTTCGGTCCGCAGACCAGATATGACTTGTGAGAAGAGTTCGAACCCTCAGGTCTTTCCAGCTGACGAGATGACCCGTGAGGATGTTATTTGTGTTCACCTGCTCTATTAGCCACCATAACGACCACCATAACCACCACCATCACCACCGTTACCACAAACAACAGTACTACGGTTAAAGTCACAGTCCAACACCACCCTCTGTATTTTATCACCACCACCATCACCACCACCTCCATCAAAGGCTATAACTACCACCAACATCACCACCACCAACGCCGCCACTGTCGAACTATCACAATCAAAGCCGGTTGTAGTTGGGCGGCAAGGCGTCAAACACTACGAGCCGCCACATAACACACGACAAAACAAAGCAATGCTATAAAGATAAAATCAAAATGCATTTAAGCGCATTACAGTTCCCCAACACACCATCAACAACAACTGGAGATAAACTTTTTTGCCCTTCAATTAACTCCAGCCATTAAGTTATCAGCTGATCATAATCGAGCCGCTCAGTTTGGTGGTGCAGCTGTCACCAACCAAGGGACTACAATGTTTTCCTATTTACTAAAGTGGTGCATCCTTATTACCAGAGTTTAGCTGGTATCAATGATGGATTCTCGTAATTGCCTCACAGATAACAGCAGATAAGCCAAGTAATGGTTTCTAATGTCTGATAAAGCCACTCTCAAGAGGACTTACCATATCATTGTTTTTGTTTTGGTCTCTACTTACGTTATTGCTTTCATCGATCGTCAAGAAGATGTGTTTTCCTCGCTAGCTTCATGGCAACGTATTGACTCGGTAGCTGTGGGAGGAGAATGTGCATCATCAATGTTAACAGTGGGAAGTGTATGCACATCAGCACACACACACACACACACACACACACACACACACACACACACACACACACACACACACACACACACACACACACACACACACACACACACACACACACAGACAAAAATATCATCACATCAAATCAAATTTTCGTGTTGACATATTGTATTAATTTTCACCCACTCATATTCATACAAATAGATATATAGATACATGTATGTATATATAAATAATTAACACATAGATATAACATTTTTTACACCCAGATATTACGTAAAACCCCCACACATTCCTTTCCACAAAGAACAGCCTGTCTGCGGACATTCTCTCTCTCTCGCCTCAGCACCCAGTTGTGATAACACGCACACCACCATAACATCACTCCTTAAACCTCGTTAAGGCTGTGCGACGTGTAGCCAACTCTACCTCTTCTTTTCCTTCACTTGTATCCCTTCTCCTGTTGTTTGCTCTTTCTCGCGTCGTTTATCTTTTCGTTACACATTCTTCTCTTCTTTTATAACTTTATATATTTGAGTTTATCTCTTTGTCTATCTTCATATATCCTTCCTCATTAAAATCAAAGATGGTGAGAGAAAATAATCAGTTGCATCAGATGGAGGAGACGGAGAAGGAGGAGGAAGAGTAGGAGGAGGAGGAGGAGAAGGAGGAGGAGGAGAAGGAGGAGGAGGAGGAGGAGGAGGAGGAGGAGGAGGAGGAGGAGGAGGAGGAAGAGGAGGAAGAAGTGGATGAGGAGGAGAAGGAGGAAGAGAACCGGCCAAAGAAGGAGGTGGAAGATGAGGATAAGAAGGGAAGAATGAGGAAAAAGGGGTTAAGAGGAGAAGGTGGAGGAAGAAGAGGAAGAGGAAGAAGAAAGGTCAAATGGATCTCTTTAGTCTCCTGAAGTTCCATCCCTCCCTCTTCTCTATCATCGTCCGCCTCCTGCCAGATAAACGCTTCAGAGGCACGTTGATAGTTCGTGCTCCGCTGAAAGAAACCCTTGATACAGCCTGTGATAGAAGTGTTGATATTAATTCTGTCTTTGGACTTTGTTTTAGGAAGAATTGTACACCCAGTAAGGAGAGGCAGGATGATAATACCTAAAGAAAAACTTGAAAATGTAATGTTACCCAGAAATATCGGAAATATCGAGAGTATAAATAAATAGATGGATAAAGCAAGACGTTATATCTGACAATACTGTGGAGAGAGAGAGAGAGAGAGAGAGAGAGAGAGAGAGAGAGAGAGAGAGAGAGAGAGAGAGAGAGAGAGAGAGAGAGAGAGAGAGAGAGAGAGAGAGAGAGAGAGAGAGAGAGAGAGAGAGAGAGAGAGAGAATGTGTACAATACCTCATGGATGATATCTTTGTTTCTCAAATTATATAGTGTATGGTAAATTGAGAGGAACATGCACCATACTGAGCCTTACTATGGTTTTTCCCTTTGTTTCCTTGCCCATGAAGCACACGGTGGGAATACATGTTTTATCCAAGGAAGCAGGACTGGCTGTAACTTTAAACAGTTTACCAGACAATATTTCAGCATGTATTCCTCTATTGACTAAGGAAGGATTAACTGCTAGGTTAATTCCAGATGTTAATCCGCACCATCGGCAAGCTTAGCGCGTCGTCTCCTCTGGCGAGGATTCAAACAAGCGTTGTTAGAATCATGAATTGTAACGAGAATTGAGTAAGTAAAGTACAAAATGTGTAGTGTAAATTATTGTACCTTTAGGAGGAAAGAAGGCAAGGAAATTATGTAACAAGAAGTTTATTCTCATGTCTTCTTTTCTTCTTGCAGGTAAGAATAGCAACAAATAATCGTGCTGTTTCATCCGTTACGCGTGGCAACTCTGCTCATATTTTTCGCATCGGCGCCATGGTTCAGTGTAACGAGACAGTGATATATGTCGGGGATCACAGTGCTTAGCCTTCCTATTCTGGTCACTGGAGGCGAGATTGTGCTCGTTGGTCTTGACCAGAAGCACCTTATCTGGTCCGCGTGACAGCGACCAATGTTTTGAATTCAATCGTCTCATGGAGTCGACTGTTTCGTTCAAAGTTCGTGTGTTTCATGCCAAGTTTTATGTGTTATATTGAACTCTGTGATGGTTTGTTTCGCCTCGTACTGTAGCACAAAGCCATCTTATAGTATCTCTAAAGTTTTATGAAAGACTTATACTTTGAGCGTTATTGCTGTTGAAAATATACTGCAAAGGGTCTTTCGTATAGCCTCTACTGAAGTTGTGTTCCCGCCATGCCTCGAACCATCGCTTCGGATCAGTGGAGAGGACTCGCCTGCCGCCGGCCAGAGGGATGGCAGTGGTCCGTGCAGGCGGGTGGCCGGTCGAGGGGGAGGACTGCATTAGCTCCCATCTGACCGAGTTAGTGGGAGGTACGCTGGGAAGCTGCATTATTGACCTCTACGGGATATCGAACTCTGGTAAGTGGGATGAGGGAGGATGGGGTTCATGTGGCAAAGTAAAGTTAGTGCTGTGCCGGGCTGCTCACTTGTGTCCCCTACGCAGCAGCAGTGAAAGGGCCAGTTTGAGGAATGACTTTACTGCCGTGAAGCATGGCATGGCTGTAGTAGGAGATATCACCTGTTGCATCGGGAAGAGTTGAAAGACATTGCACTTAAGTGGGCTTAATACCTAACTTGCTTAAACAATTTTTTTAATGTTTTGAGGACTTCAGGACCTACTTAAGGATGTTTCATGGTAAACAAGAGGGACTTTAAATTTTCATAACATCAATAACACTAGATATGCTTATTAAAGATATACATATGTATGCTAGTATTTTTTAATAGTATGAATGTGTATCAAATGTCGAATTTTCCTGTTGTCTTACGTCCTTCATATAGTGAAGCAAAGAACAAAGAGAACAAATAATTGTCTTTAAAGACATCAAAACACAAGTAGTGACGAATGCTACACCAACACATACATCCTATGGGTCTACATCATAGTGGTCAGGAAGGGTTCCAACATCATGAAAAGTTTTGCATTAGAATATAAGGTTTATATAGTACCGTTACCCGTTAACACTGTAATCCATATATATCTATGAAAATTAAAGGTGTGTACAACGTGTTTGAGGACGTAAACTGTAAGATATTGGTGTGTAATGGGTAGCTTAGCGCGTAAGTATAGACACTCCGTGTCGTTATCTTCGTGAAGACTGTAAAGTGTTTCAGTCATTGGACGGTGGTAACAGGTAGTTGTGCGAACACTTTCCACCTTAATCACCCCAGGCTAACTTCTAATCCACCTTACACTCTGTACCCCTGGGATCATTTTAAGTGTGATGACCCGTGCGTGTATGTATGTATTCATCCTGTCCAAAGAGAGGTATATTCACGCATTAAACAAAATAACGTGTCATTGCTCATGCTACATTGCTGACTGAACTGTGGTAGCTGAAAATATTTTAAATAGATTTGAATTCACGACTGTGTGACTGCATACAAACAAAGCTAGTTGGCTTTCGCAAATACGTGAAAAGCATCAAATATAATCTCGCGGAGGGTTACGGATACAACCCAAATACTGAAAGTTTAATTCACTTGTCATAACCGTGCAGAGCGATTACACGACGAGCGATGCGGAAACTTTTTCTAACGCAATAATTTTCGTCGTCCATAGGCGGATCGGAACATTGATTTTTCTTTTTTCAGATCCATATGTTAACCAGACCAAGAAGAGCAAATAGATAAATGTTTTTTAAAGTTTATATTCAAACATTCGCAGCAGAGAACACCATCATATATAATAGCGTGATGCTGAGGAAATTCCATCATGGTAATTTATCGATATTTCCCTTCAGTTATGTAGTTTTTTTTTAAGTGACGAGGTGTTTTTCATACTTTGTGGATAGCAAGGTTGTTTAAACAAAATACAAGCCGCGTAATGAGGATCCACCATTTGTACGCATTCACAAACAAATCTTAATCTTTATAATTTCAGCCTTTTAAAATTTTGGTAACTAAGCAAGTTACTTCCCTGCCTGGTGGTATTATGGTATCTCAGGTAAAGGTAAAGATTGGTGAACAACGAGCTGGAATATTTGAATTTTTTTTATAAAACGTTGTTTGCCCCATCCTCGAGCTGAGAGGAAGGTTGACTAGTGCTTGTATTTATATCTATTATTCGTTACGTATACGTAATGTTGTAAGAAGTCATTTCATTACTTTATGTGACTGGCTTCGTTATTCCATACGTTTTCAAGATGCTATCTGAGCTTAGTTTTTTTTTTCTTTACTGTAACTTTGTCTACTTTCCAGGTAACCGGAAGGAGGCGACATAACTTTCAAGATGACTCGTACTTGCATCGGTTGTCTCTGCTCGATTCAGCTTGTGTTGGGAGACCATGCCACTGTGGGGAATATTTTCACCTGACTGCAGCCTCTTACGCTGGATTGTTACCGCACTACATCCTCCAATAAGGTAAATATGTGCCTATGATATCCTGTAGAGGTCGATAAAGGGGAGAGTGGGAGTCCACTTCCTTTGTCAGCTTAAAGAGTCGTCACTTAAGAGTTGAAGGGGACGCAGCCGCCATGTTAGCTAAATTAGTTTTGTTTATAAAGATATAATGATATGACATTTGTATAGTCGAGGAGACTAACATTTTCTAAAGTCTAAAGTCTAAAGTATTGATGTAATTGTTGTTACTTTTAGTTACATTTTTCTACGTTATTCAAAGCACTTTTTTACCTCTTTGGCTGGTAGTCTTGTAAGATCGTTGGTCCAATAGAAAAAAAGAGAAATTCTCTTTCATATTATGTCTAGGTTTAAAAGCTTTATGTGCATCTTTAAAAGGTCATGTGGAAGTATAGAAGAAAATTTAAAAGTTGGAAAGGAAAGTACCCACAATAATAATTGTGTGCGTGTGCGTGTGCGCGTGTGCGTGTACGTGTGAGTGCGCGCGTGCGTGCGTGCGTGTGTTGAACACTAAAAACGATAAAAGTTAAGTCACGCGAACACCTTGCTACTGTCAACCCACACTTTCTTAACGGTATTTCATCATCGTTGTAATCATGAGGCGCGACATGAGAGAACGATCAACACACTCGATAAAACAAAACTTAATGCTTCACTACCTACCTTTAACTAAGTACTTCAATGGAAATATGAAATGTATTGATTGACGACAAAGTATATCAAAAGCATGGTTACAGTTGTTACACTTCATTTTACTTCTGGTCATATTAGATCCACCGCCTTCCTCTGACGTCAAGGGGGGGATTTGAGGTATCTCTTGGATATTGTTTTTCATTCAACTTCAAGCACTTTGTGGATGCAATACGCGATGTTTTATTTGAACATCAGAACCAATGTCTGGAGTAGAGCAATATGTGCAGAAACACAAACGATCACTGTTCATGATGTCTCGAAACTTGTCTGGGCTTCACGGTAAAATAAGTTTATCAGAATTATGTCGTCAATAAGCTCAGTTATTCCACTGCCTTATAATCGTAACCCAAAATTTGTCTGACACATAGGATTCCTTGTGATGTGTTCGAGATCTTAATGTAATGAGGCATCGGACACTTCAGACAGTCCTGTTCAATCAGAGTGGTCGTGAGGGAAGATGGTCCAGTTACCGCTGCTAGTTACCAAATCCTTACAAATATCTGGGACATGTGTTTGTAGTCATCTATTTATTTGTCTATTTATTTATTTATTCGTTCGTATATTAATTTGGCAGCAGCTGAGTAGTTAACATTGTCTTAAATGAATTATATGCTCGGGGTTTGTAATGCTTGTGATGAAGATTGATAGTTGCTCATAGTATCGTAAACATGGTTGGTAAGAATGAGCACAAATGGCGATTCTTTAAACTACTTGATAATATGGGGACGAACAGTATTGTGAATCAAGAGGAAAATTGATTAATGAAATTTGAATATATATATATATATATATATATATATATATATATATATATATATATATATATATATATATATATATATAATATATATATATATATATATATATATATATATATATATTATATATATATATATATATATATATATATATATATATATATGGTGCAAGTATAGGTACAAGTAATCATGTAAACTCCAAATACAAGTACAAGTACATGTTCTTGGACCCAACTCTGGTATATATAAATAAATAAATATATATATATATATATAATATATATATATATATATATATATATATATATATATATATATATATATATATATATATATATATATTACCGGCCCTTTACGAATGAAAATGAAATTGTGTTCTATCACCATACGCTGAAATTGTTTCTCGTCCACAGATGGTTTCACAATACATTCAAACGATCCCTTTTATCATAGCAGCTATTTTGAGATATTTTCTTCCTCCACAATACCACCACTTCCTTGGTAACCAAACTTATGAATGGGCTCCTTACCTTTAGGTCACATACGCATCTTCAAAAAGCTATAGAAACCTGGACATTTGCCCAATATTGAATATGTTTTTGATATAACTACGGTATAACACCTAAATAATTGGTCACTCATAGGAAAATGTTTACTAACATATTTCTTTTCCATACTAGTATAATGTGGCAGTATCTTCTTGGACATTTATCCCATTAGTTGGTACAAGCTCCTGATGCTCCCCTTCCCTACACGTAACATGGCCAAGAACCCTCCACAACGATCCCTTGCTCTCGTTCAATATAAGCTTCCATTCTGGTGGTAAAGGCCGGAATGCCATAGTGGAGGCTTTAGATGTAAGATTACCTCATTCCTGCCCTATTACACCATCGATTTCTTTCCTTAATCCATCTTAAAACCGGGTAAAAGAGAGAGAGAGAGAGAGAGAGAGAGAGAGAGAGAGAGAGAGAGAGAGAGAGAGAGAGAGAGAGAGAGAGAGAGAGAGAGAGAGAGAGAGAGAGAGAGAGAGATTTATCGTAGAAAAGAGCGACTAGGGTGGGAGGGTGGTAGCAGGGAGAGAGTTCTGAAGAGGGCTGATAGAAGAGATGATAGGAGAGCAGAAGGCTATGGTGTAGGGAAGGAGGACTGACACAAGGAAAGAGGGACCGCCAGAGGGACGGGAGAAAAGGTGCAGCGGAGGCAGGAAAGGCTGGAGGCGAGTGGAGCAACAGCTAGTATAGAAGGGAGCAAAATGAAGAATGAAAACAATGATGAAAGATACGAAAGACGAAAAAAAGATGACATGATAATGTAGATGTGAATGTGAATGAGGGAAATTATGGCAAAGCGGGTTTAAAAAACTACTTATTGATAAAAGACAACTGTATGTGAAAATAGTTTTTAAACGATATGAAAGAGGAAGCAAATGACATGTTCAATATTTAAAAAAATATGTACAAGATAAGGAAAAACTAAACACGAATTATCATAAGAAAAAAAAGTATAATGAGGAAGAATAAGAAGTGAGAGAGAATGGAAAGTTTGGGAAGTAGAAGAAAGTTATAAAATATAAGCAC
>JAXIVD010010041.1:0-14173 GCA_036785275.1 Cancer borealis
GTGGTGGTGATGATGAAAGATTGAAGAAGAAAAAAACTGCATGTAAGCTTTGTAAAAAAATATTAGAAAAGTGGTCATTATGTGCGTGTGTGTGTGTGTGTGTGTGTGTGTGTGTGTGTGTGTGTGTGTGTGTGTGTGTGTGTGTATGTGTGTGTGTGTCAGTAGCCCCCAATAGTCATAACTTCCGGTCTAGTGGGTTATGGGTTATGGTAGTTAGGGAGGGGAAGGGAAGGGGAAGAGAGGGGAGGGGAGGAAAATTACGTTGAAGGGAGGGAAAAAAAAAGTTCGCATATATATATTTCTCTCTCTCTCTCTCTCTCTCTCTCTCTCTCTCTCTCTCTCTCTCTCTCTCTCTCTCTCTCTCTCTCTCTCTCTCTCTCTCTCTCTCTCTCTCTCTCTCTCTCTCAAGGTTGTCTCTTAACTGTTTTCAAGTTACTTTCCTTCACTCAAACACGTCTTTTTATTAATAATCAAACGTGTATATATTTAATTTTCAAAGTGACTGTGGCCTTGGTAGAAAAAAAAGGAATGGGGGAGAGAGGGACGAGAAGGAGGAGAGAAGGGAGGGGAGGAGGAGGAGGAGGAGAGAGGGACGAGGGGGAGGAGGGATGAAGAGAAGGAGAGAGGGACGAGGAGGAGGAGGGATGGACAAACCTGTATAAAAATATTGCAAATGAGTTACGAAGGTATGAAGTTTCAAAAAAAATATTTACTTTTATAATTATGTTTACCATTTTACACCAACGTTTTCTGTGTTCCATTAATCATTATCTCATTTGATTGATTATTATATTTGAAACGTTCCTTTTAAGTTCATTTAGACGAACATGTGGAACAGATTTTCTTTTGAAGCCTTTGATGGAAAAAAAGAAGAAAAGAGAAAGTTAGTAAAATAACGTAATTTTAATGTGGATTTTTTTTTTTTTTTACTGTGCTACCTTTTGCTCAATATAATGATTGTTTACTGTCAACAAGGGAGGTGGACAGGATATTGCAGCTTGTTGGGGGGGAGAAGGGTGTTAGACAGCTTGGTGGAGGTGTGTGGAGAAGGAGGGTGTTAAACAGCTTGGTGGAGGTGTGTGGGGGGAGAGGGTGTTAGACAGCTTGGTAGGAGATGGTTATGGCGGTGTTAGACAGAGCTGTAGGTGTGTGTTAACATTTCTACAAGTGAACGGACGTCTTGTGTTTGTGTGAATTTCGTTCCTATGTGTATGTGAGACAGACAGACATACATACAGACAGACAAGAGAGCAACAGTCCTTTATTATTATGAACACAATAGAAGGTCATTGCTCCATCAATTCACTCCAGCCATTGTAACAACACTGCAAAAAAAAGAAACCTAAATGTGTAATACCAAGACTGTTTACGAATACTGAATAGAATTAAATACAATTACCACACCACCAATAATAATAATAATAATAATAATAATGATAATTCTGTTTAACCCAAATGATAATGGTAATGATAATGATAATACAATTGTCATCTCATTACGTTTTCCATTACGTTTATTCATGCATTTATTATTTATCTATTAATTTATATAGTATTATTATTTTTTTTTATTTCTTCTATTTTTTAACGTAGAAAATAAATGTTGAAACTTGAATTTGTGAATCATATTTTTATACATTTTATTTATTCATCTTTTTTTTGACGTAGGAAAAAAATGTTGAGACTGGAACTTGGGAATTATATTTTTATACATTTTATTTATTTGTCTTGCTCACTAAAGGGGAAAGACAAGAGGAAGGAGGGCTGTGGGGGGGAGGGGGGAGGGGGATAGAGGCAGGAATTCATAACGTAGGTCAGGGGGTGTCAGGGGGGACGGGTGCAGCGGAAGTGTGTACCGTTGTAACGCCACCCCTTCCCTTCCCTTCCCTTCCCTTCCCTTCCCTTCCCTTCCTTTCCCTCCCCTTCCCTCCCCTTCCCTCCCGTTCTCTTCCCTTCCCTTCCCTTCCCTCCCCTTGCCTTCCCTTCCCTTCCCTTCCCTTCCCTTCCCTTACTCTCTCTCTCTGTCCATTATTCGCTCTCCTCCCTCACTCCCCTTACACTCCACCAATAACCTCCTCCTCCTCCTCCTCCTCCTCCTCCTCCTCCTCCTCCTCCTCCTCCTCCTCCTCTTCCTCCTCCTCCTCTTCCTCCTCCTCTTCCTCCTCCTCCTCCTCTTCCTCCTCCTCCTCCTCCTCCACCTCCTTCTCCTGGCCTGACCTGACCCTCGCTTCCACCCTCTTTTCTTTTTACTCTTCTTTTTTATTCTTCTTGTTATTGTTCTTTTTGCTCTTCATTCTTTTAATTCTTTCTTTTTCTTTATTTTTCCTCTCTCTCTCTATTTATTTATCTATTTATTTATCTCTCTCTCTCTATCTCTCTCTCTCTCTCTCTCTCTCTCTCTCTCTCTCTCTCTCTCTCTCTCTCTCTCTCTCTCTCTCTCTCTCTCTCTCTCTCTCTCTCTCTCTCTCTCTCTCTCTCTTTTTACATCATTGCATTGAACGAAAAAATAAATAAAAGTGAGAAGAGTAAGAAAAATAGAAGAAGAAAAAATTTGACACCAGCGTGAAGAGAGAATAAGAGATAATTGAAGATAAATGAAGGACACGGAGGAAAACATAACTTGGGAACATTAAAAATAATAAGAAAAAAATAGTTAAAAATTATACAACATTATAAGTAGTAGTAGTAGTAATGGTAGTAGTAGTAGAAGTAGTAGAAGTATTTGAAGTAGTAATAATATAAATAGTAAAAGTGATAGTAGTAGTAGTAGTAGTAGTAGTAGTAATAGTAGTAGTAGTAGTAGTAAGTAATTAAGTAAAGTATAAGGAAAGAGTTGAGAAAGAAAAAAAATTTAATCCCGCCAAAAAAATGAATCAAAATAAGATTGTTTTAAGGAGGAGGAAAATAAAATAAAAAGTCAGGGGGAGGAGGAGGAAGAGGAAAGAAAAGGGCAAAAGGAGGAGGAGGAGGAGGAGGAGGAGGGAAAAAAAGGTGAATGAGGAGGATAAGTAAATAAAAATAGATGAAGATATGGAAGAAAAAAAAAGGTGAACGAAATATGAATAGAAGAAAGAGAATAAAAGAAATGAAGAAGGAAGAGGAAAAGAAAATTGGATTAGAAAGACTTTTCAGATGTGCAAAGTGTAAACAATGGAAGGAAGTGATTAGTGTGTGTGTGTGTGTGTGTGTGTGTGTGTGTGTGTGTGTGTGTGTGTGTGTGTGTGTGTGTGTGCTTACATATATTTATCATTAACTGTAAATTGTATCTACGTTCAGTGCCCTTTGTATAGTTTTAATTATTCATTTATATATATTTTTTATTTTTATTGTATCTTAATCTATTTATCTTTTTTTCTATGTTTTTCTAGATATCTTTTTTTTCTTTTCTTTTCTTTGTTACATTTCTTCATGTTCCTCTTCCAATTTGTATATATCGTGTTTATTATTAGTAGCAACGCGCGCGCGCACACACACACACACACACACACACACACACACACACACACACACACACACACACACACACACACACACACACACACAGTCGCAATTTTCCCCAGTGACTGTGTTAAGGGAATTTTTTTTTTCTCTCTCTCTCCACCATATATTTTTAATTGGTAGATATTAGTTTATGTTCAATGGTACCTTGTTTATTATTGTGTGTAATCTTGGAGCCGTGGCGGATAGATGCATTCATTCATTATATGACATTAGTTTATTATTACGTTAAGACAGTGGTTCACAAACTTACTAATACATACATTGACAACCTTCATTCACAATCGCATTGAATGGAAATAATAAAACCCCCGCCCAAAAAACATGAAAAGTCTTGCTACATATAAACCTCGTAGTATTCTAACTCCAACTTGGTGGTTGGAGTTAGTCAGCCACGCTGGTAATCTGCTTTATTTAGATCCAAACTCTGCAAAAGAGGTAAACAGATTGGACCTCAACTACCCCTATATTCTCGCCATCGTAGGTTTGACAGCACGTCATTTTGGATGAAGAAAACTTTCGTTATGAATACACCATTGAAGGATAGGATGCAGTGCGTGTGTGTGATGGAGGTTGGTGAGGAGCTGGAGCCTCCAAAGAGAGTGAAGCTTTCTGTACAGACGCCTGTACTACCAGCGTGGTGCAGCTGGCTGCCTCAGCTGCCGCCATGCTACGAACAAGTGGCAAAGTTCACTTTCAAGAGCGGCGCACGTTGCAGGACTTGCACCTCCATGCCACTAAGCATGAAGGTGTCTAGTATGCAACGTGCATACGCTAAGTTTCCATCGGGCTTAGTGAAGGTATCTATAAAGCGGAGGGGATGGGGGAAGATCGCCATCTTCATCCCCTTGAAGGACTTCCTGGATGACATGAAGACGAAGGACGAGGAAGCCGATAAACTCGTCCTCTACGTGAGCTGTAACGACTCTCATATTGAGAGGACGCGCGACCTTCCACACCCGGGTGGAAGCAACACCAGGAAGGAAGATGAGGCAGGAAAGATGCGGGAAAGCGTTGAAGAATATACAGTAGGCGATACTCAACAAGGTTCATCTCAAGAGAAGGCAGAACAACGTGAAGTACGTGAATACAACGAACATATAGAAGGAGTCAATTGTCAATGTTTCAAGTTTAAAAACCGATTGGAAACCGCCACCACCCCACGCGACGACCTCAAGGCACAAGATGACGAAACAGCGAACAAAACCTTGGAATACTCGCAATACACTACTACACTGAAGGCGACGATGATTTGCACGTGTGTTATGGAGGCTGGCGAGGGCCAACACGAGCCTCCACAAAGGGTGACTCTTTCCGTACAGAAGCCTGCACCAGCGTGGTGTTGCCTGCCGATAACTTACTTCAAACGGACGGCCAAGTTCACTTTCAAAAACAACGAGCAAGGAACAAGTCCCCAGAGTTACACTTCATTGCCGTTATTCATGAATGTGCATCGTCTGAAGCGTGCCCACACCTGGTCACCGTCGGCGTTGGTGAAAGTGTCGATCAAACAGAGGCGAGGAGGGAAGATCGAATTCTTCACCCCCGTCCAGTACTTTTTGAATCACATGGAAACAAACGATGCCAAGGCCGACGAACTCGTTCTCCGCGTGAGTTCCAAGAACGCTCGTATGGAAAGGACCCGCTGGGAAGGGAAGAAGCAGGAACACGAAGAGATCATTGCGGAAGAAGATTCATATGAAGATGAGGCAGAAAAAGACAAAGTCTTGGATTTCGAGGCCAAAGATGAGCCGGTAGTTGCGTTTGTCTTGAACCCTGAGGAAACCGTCCTCAGAACAAGAATGCAACTGATAGAAATGTCACAACGGACAACGCACGCAGAAGGAAACTACATTCGATCAACGTTGGATGACCTTATGGCTGAAATGGACCTTCTGGAAAAAGAATTGGATTGCGCCGAGACCTTGTGGACGAAGGAAGAGGACGAAGAAACACGGGAACAAAATGTAGACGATGATCAAGTAAACGAACTGATGGAGAATTGCACTGAAGAGGAGATACAGGATGTCTTCAGTGAGATTAATTGGAATTTATTTGAAGAGGACGAAGACGTAAAAGAACGAGGAGGAACAACTGAAGGCTCGCACGCCCCTCCACCTGTGAGCACGTGTATTGTAGAAGGCGGCACGGTAAGGTGGTTGGCCAAACTTGCTCTCTTCCTCCTCGTGGTGATGTGCCTCGCGTCTGTCGTAGAACACCCTTACCTGCCCTTCAGACTTGACCTGCCGGGGCTCGAGTGAGGACTAACGCGACAGTTACTCGTACCGCTCTGCAACACCCACCTCCTCCACGACCTGTCAAATTATAACAGATAGATAGACAAGTTTATAAAGACTGAGTTATTTTTAGACAGTGGCAGTATTTTACATAAGGCATATCTATCTATCTAGTCGTTTATTCATTTATCTATTCATTCAATTGATTTGTTTGTACTATATTTATTTCAAAGTAAGTTCAGGAAAAAAATATATTATACTATACACACCACCACCATCATTACCATCCTCACCATCACTATCACCACCACCACCACCATCACCACCAGTACAATCCAGTGGTGGTGCGTTACCTCTGTGCTCATCTCCGTATCTCGCTCTACGAAGCATTATGGACTGAAGGAAGAAAATCAATGAAAGTTAGACAATCATCTCTCTTAGTATTAAGTCTTGAAAATATTATAACTTTAGTATTTCTTAGGTGAAGATGGAGGAGTTATGTCCATTATTTATATATTTTGTACTGAATTGAAACAACCTTATTAAAAAGCGAAATTGTGATATATTTTCTTTATTCTTTAACCTAACTAACTAATCTCTCTCTCATGAAGACAAATGAGAGAGAGAGAGAGAGAGAGAGAGAGAGAGAGAGAGAGAGAGAGAGAGAGAGAGAGAGAGAGAGAGAGAGAGAGAGAGAGAGAGAGAGAGAGAGAGAGAGAGAGAGAAAGAGAAAGAGAGAGAGAGAGAGAGAGAGAGAGAGAGAGAGAGAGAGAGAGAGAGAGAGAAAGAGAAAGAGAAAGAGAAAGAGAGAGAGAGAGAGAGAGAGAAAAAAAAATTTAGGTAGTACATTGACAACCTTCATACACAATCTCATTGAATGGAAATAATAAAACCCCCGCCCAAAAAAACATGAAAAGTCTTGCTACATATAAACCTCGTAGTATTCTAACTCCAACTTGGTGGTTGGAGTTAGTCAGCCACGCTGGTAATCTGCTTTATTTAGATCCAAACTCTGCAAAAGAGGTAAACAGATTGGACCTCAACTACCCCTATATTCTCGCCATCGTAGGTTTGACAGCACGTCATTTTGGATGAAGAAAACTTTCGTTATGAATACACCATTGAAGGATAGGATGCAGTGCGTGTGTGTGATGGAGGTTGGTGAGGAGCTGGAGCCTCCAAAGAGAGTGAAGCTTTCTGTACAGACGCCTGTACTACCAGCGTGGTGCAGCTGGCTGCCTCAGCTGCCGCCATGCTACGAACAAGTGGCAAAGTTCACTTTCAAGAGCGGCGCACGTTGCAGGACTTGCACCTCCATGCCACTAAGCATGAAGGTGTCTAGTATGCAACGTGCATACGCTAAGTTTCCATCGGGCTTAGTGAAGGTATCTATAAAGCGGAGGGGATGGGGGAAGATCGCCATCTTCATCCCCTTGAAGGACTTCCTGGATGACATGAAGACGAAGGACGAGGAAGCCGATAAACTCGTCCTCTACGTGAGCTGTAACGACTCTCATATTGAGAGGACGCGCGACCTTCCACACCCGGGTGGAAGCAACACCAGGAAGGAAGATGAGGCAGGAAAGATGCGGGAAAGCGTTGAAGAATATACAGTAAGCGATACTCAACAAGGTTCATCTCAAGAGAAGGCAGAACAACGTGAAGTACGTGAATACAACGAACATATAGAAGGAGTCAATTGTCAATGTTTCAAGTTTAAAAACCGATTGGAAACCGCCACCACCCCACGCGACGACCTCAAGGCACAAGATGACGAAACAGCGAACAAAACCTTGGAATACTCGCAATACACTACTACTACACTGAAGGCGACGATGATTTGCACGTGTGTTATGGAGGCTGGCGAGGGCCAACACGAGCCTCCACGAAGGGTGACTCTTTCCGTACAGAAGCCTGCACCAGCGTGGTGTTGCCTGCCGATAACTTACTTCAAACGGACGGCCAAGTTCACTTTCAAAAACAACGAGCAAGGAACAAGTCCCCAGAGTTACACTTCATTGCCGTTATTCATGAATGTGCATCGTCTGAAGCGTGCCCACACCTGGTCACCGTCGGCGTTGGTGAAAGTGTCGATCAAACAGAGGCGAGGAGGGAAGATCGAATTCTTCACCCCCGTCCAGTACTTTTTGAATCACATGGAAACAAACGATGCCAAGGCCGACGAACTCGTTCTCCGCGTGAGTTCCAAGAACGCTCGTATGGAAAGGACCCGCTGGGAAGGGAAGAAGCAGGAACACGAAGAGATCATTGCGGAAGAAGATTCATATGAAGATGAGGCAGAAAAAGACAAAGTCTTGGATTTCGAGGCCAAAGATGAGCCGGTAGTTGCGTTTGTCTTGAACCCTGAGGAAACCGTCCTCAGAACAAGAATGCAACTGATAGAAATGTCACAACGGACAACGCACGCAGAAGGAAACTACATTCGATCAACGTTGGATGACCTTATGGCTGAAATGGACCTTCTGGAAAAAGAATTGGATTGCGCCGAGACCTTGTGGACGAAGGAAGAGGACGAAGAAACACGGGAACAAAATGTAGACGATGATCAAGTAAACGAACTGATGGAGAATTGCACTGAAGAGGAGATACAGGATGTCTTCAGTGAGATTAATTGGAATTTATTTGAAGAGGACGAAGACGTAAAAGAACGAGGAGGAACAACTGAAGGCTCGCACGCCCCTCCACCTGTGAGCACGTGTATTGTAGAAGGCGGCACGGTAAGGTGGTTGGCCAAACTTGCTCTCTTCCTCCTCGTGGTGATGTGCCTCGCGTCTGTCGTAGAACACCCTTACCTGCCCTTCAGACTTGACCTGCCGGGGCTCGAGTGAGGACTAACGCGACAGTTACTCGTACCGCTCTGCAACACCCACCTCCTCCGCGACCTGTCAAATTATAACAGATAGATAGACAAGTTTATAAAGACTGAGTTATTTTTAGACAGTGGCAGTATTTTACATAAGGCATATCTATCTATCTAGTCGTTTATTCATTTATCTATTCATTCAATTGATTTGTTTGTACTATATTTATTTCAAAGTAAGTTCAGGAAAAAAATATATTATACTATACACACCACCACCATCATTACCATCCTCACCATCACTATCACCACCACCACCACCATCACCACCAGTACAATCCAGTGGTGGTGCGTTACCTCTGTGCTCATCTCCGTATCTCGCTCTACGAAGCATTATGGACTGAAGGAAGAAAATCAATGAAAGTTAGACAATCATCTCTCTTAGTATTAAGTCTTGAAAATATTATAACTTTAGTATTTCTTAGGTGAAGATGGAGGAGTTATGTCCATTATTTATATATTTTGTACTGAATTGAAACAACCTTATTAAAAAGCGAAATTGTGATATATTTTCTTTATTCTTTAACGTAACTAACTAATCTCTCTCTCATGAAGACAAAAGAGAGAGAGAGAGAGAGAGAGAGAGAGAGAGAGAGAGAGAGAGAGAGAGAGAGAGAGAGAGAGAGAAAGAGAAAGAGAAAGAGAGAGAGAGAGAGAGAGAGAGAAAGAGAAAGAGAAAGAGAGAGAGAGAGAGAGAAAAAAAAAAATTTAGGTAGTACATTGACAACCTTCATACACAATCTCATTGAATGGAAATAATAAAACCCCCGCCCGAAAAACATGAAAAGTCTTGCTACATATAAACCTCGTAGTATTCTAACTCCAACTTGGTGGTTGGAGTTAGTCAGCCACGCTGGTAATCTGCTTTATTTAGATCCAAACTCTGCAAAAGAGGTAAACAGATTGGACCTCAACTACCCCTATATTCTCGCCATCGTAGGTTTGACAGCACGTCATTTTGGATGAAGAAAACTTTCGTTATGAATACACCATTGAAGGATAGGATGCAGTGCGTGTGTGTGATGGAGGTTGGTGAGGAGCTGGAGCCTCCAAAGAGAGTGAAGCTTTCTGTACAGACGCCTGTACTACCAGCGTGGTGCAGCTGGCTGCCTCAGCTGCCGCCATGCTACGAACAAGTGGCAAAGTTCACTTTCAAGAGCGGCGCACGTTGCAGGACTTGCACCTCCATGCCACTAAGCATGAAGGTGTCTAGTATGCAACGTGCATACGCTAAGTTTCCATCGGGCTTAGTGAAGGTATCTATAAAGCGGAGGGGATGGGGGAAGATCGCCATCTTCATCCCCTTGAAGGACTTCCTGGATGACATGAAGACGAAGGACGAGGAAGCCGATAAACTCGTCCTCTACGTGAGCTGTAACGACTCTCATATTGAGAGGACGCGCGACCTTCCACACCCGGGTGGAAGCAACACCAGGAAGGAAGATGAGGCAGGAAAGATGCGGGAAAGCGTTGAAGAATATACAGTAAGCGATACTCAACAAGGTTCATCTCAAGAGAAGGCAGAACAACGTGAAGTACGTGAATACAACGAACATATAGAAGGAGTCAATTGTCAATGTTTCAAGTTTAAAAACCGATTGGAAACCGCCACCACCCCACGCGACGACCTCAAGGCACAAGATGACGAAACAGCGAACAAAACCTTGGAATACTCGCAATACACTACTACACTGAAGGCGACGATGATTTGCACGTGTGTTATGGAGGCTGGCGAGGGCCAACACGAGCCTCCACGAAGGGTGACTCTTTCCGTACAGAAGCCTGCACCAGCGTGGTGTTGCCTGCCGATAACTTACTTCAAACGGACGGCCAAGTTCACTTTCAAAAACAACGAGCAAGGAACAAGTCCCCAGAGTTACACTTCATTGCCGTTATTCATGAATGTGCATCGTCTGAAGCGTGCCCACACCTGGTCACCGTCGGCGTTGGTGAAAGTGTCGATCAAACAGAGGCGAGGAGGGAAGATCGAATTCTTCACCCCCGTCCAGTACTTTTTGAATCACATGGAAACAAACGATGCCAAGGCCGACGAACTCGTTCTCCGCGTGAGTTCCAAGAACGCTCGTATGGAAAGGACCCGCTGGGAAGGGAAGAAGCAGGAACACGAAGAGATCATTGCGGAAGAAGATTCATATGAAGATGAGGCAGAAAAAGACAAAGTCTTGGATTTCGAGGCCAAAGATGAGCCGGTAGTTGCGTTTGTCTTGAACCCTGAGGAAACCGTCCTCAGAACAAGAATGCAACTGATAGAAATGTCACAACGGACAACGCACGCAGAAGGAAACTACATTCGATCAACGTTGGATGACCTTATGGCTGAAATGGACCTTCTGGAAAAAGAATTGGATTGCGCCGAGACCTTGTGGACGAAGGAAGAGGACGAAGAAACACGGGAACAAAATGTAGACGATGATCAAGTAAACGAACTGATGGAGAATTGCACTGAAGAGGAGATACAGGATGTCTTCAGTGAGATTAATTGGAATTTATTTGAAGAGGACGAAGACGTAAAAGAACGAGGAGGAACAACTGAAGGCTCGCACGCCCCTCCACCTGTGAGCACGTGTATTGTAGAAGGCGGCACGGTAAGGTGGTTGGCCAAACTTGCTCTCTTCCTCCTCGTGGTGATGTGCCTCGCGTCTGTCGTAGAACACCCTTACCTGCCCTTCAGACTTGACCTGCCGGGGCTCGAGTGAGGACTAACGCGACAGTTACTCGTACCGCTCTGCAACA
The DNA here is from genome assembly GCA_036785275.1 of Cancer borealis. Taxonomy (NCBI): domain Eukaryota; kingdom Metazoa; phylum Arthropoda; class Malacostraca; order Decapoda; family Cancridae; genus Cancer; species Cancer borealis. The sequence continues at coordinate 11,371 of JAXIVD010010041.1, forward strand.
CCCACCTCCTCCGCGACCTGTCAAATTATAACAGATAGATAGACAAGTTTATAAAGACTGAGTTATTTTTAGACAGTGGCAGTATTTTACATAAGGCATATCTATCTATCTAGTCGTTTATTCATTTATCTATTCATTCAATTGATTTGTTTGTACTATATTTATTTCAAAGTAAGTTCAGGAAAAAAATATATTATACTATACACACCACCACCATCATTACCATCCTCACCATCACTATCACCACCACCACCACCATCACCACCAGTACAATCCAGTGGTGGTGCGTTACCTCTGTGCTCATCTCCGTATCTCGCTCTACGAAGCATTATGGACTGAAGGAAGAAAATCAATGAAAGTTAGACAATCATCTCTCTTAGTATTAAGTCTTGAAAATATTATAACTTTAGTATTTCTTAGGTGAAGATGGAGGAGTTATGTCCATTATTTATATATTTTGTACTGAATTGAAACAACCTTATTAAAAAGCGAAATTGTGATATATTTTCTTTATTCTTTAACCTAACTAACTAATCTCTCTCTCATGAAGACAAATGAGAGAGAGAGAGAGAGAGAGAGAGAGAGAGAGAGAGAGAGAGAGAGAGAGAGAGAGAGAGAGAGAGAGAGAGAGAGAGAGAGAGAGAGAAAGAGAAAGAGAAAGAGAAAGAGAAAGAGAAAGAGAGAGAGAGAGAGAGAGAGAAAGAGAAAGAGAAAGAGAAAGAGAGAGAGAGAGAGAGAGAAAAAAAAAAATTTAGGTAGTACATTGACAACCTTCATACACAATCTCATTGAATGGAAATAATAAAACCCCCGCCCGAAAAACATGAAAAGTCTTGCTACATATAAACCTCGTAGTATTCTAACTCCAACTTGGTGGTTGGAGTTAGTCAGCCACGCTGGTAATCTGCTTTATTTAGATCCAAACTCTGCAAAAGAGGTAAACAGATTGGACCTCAACTACCCCTATATTCTCGCCATCGTAGGTTTGACAGCACGTCATTTTGGATGAAGAAAACTTTCGTTATGAATACACCATTGAAGGATAGGATGCAGTGCGTGTGTGTGATGGAGGTTGGTGAGGAGCTGGAGCCTCCAAAGAGAGTGAAGCTTTCTGTACAGACGCCTGTACACCAGCGTGGTGCAGCTGGCTGCCTCAGCTGCCGCCATGCTACGAACAAGTGGCAAAGTTCACTTTCAAGAGCGGCGCACGTTGCAGGACTTGCACCTCCATGCCACTAAGCATGAAGGTGTCTAGTATGCAACGTGCATACGCTAAGTTTCCATCGGGCTTAGTGAAGGTATCTATAAAGCGGAGGGGATGGGGGAAGATCGCCATCTTCATCCCCTTGAAGGACTTCCTGGATGACATGAAGACGAAGGACGAGGAAGCCGATAAACTCGTCCTCTACGTGAGCTGTAACGACTCTCATATTGAGAGGACGCGCGACCTTCCACACCCGGGTGGAAGCAACACCAGGAAGGAAGATGAGGCAGGAAAGATGCGGGAAAGCGTTGAAGAATATACAGTAGGCGATACTCAACAAGGTTCATCTCAAGAGAAGGCAGAACAACGTGAAGTACGTGAATACAACGAACATATAGAAGGAGTCAATTGTCAATGTTTCAAGTTTAAAAACCGATTGGAAACCGCCACCACCCCACGCGACGACCTCAAGGCACAAGATGACGAAACAGCGAACAAAACCTTGGAATACTCGCAATACACTACTACACTGAAGGCGACGATGATTTGCACGTGTGTTATGGAGGCTGGCGAGGGCCAACACGAGCCTCCACGAAGGGTGACTCTTTCCGTACAGAAGCCTGCACCAGCGTGGTGTTGCCTGCCGATAACTTACTTCAAACGGACGGCCAAGTTCACTTTCAAAAACAACGAGCAAGGAACAAGTCCCCAGAGTTACACTTCATTGCCGTTATTCATGAATGTGCATCGTCTGAAGCGTGCCCACACCTGGTCACCGTCGGCGTTGGTGAAAGTGTCGATCAAACAGAGGCGAGGAGGGAAGATCGAATTCTTCACCCCCGTCCAGTACTTTTTGAATCACATGGAAACAAACGATGCCAAGGCCGACGAACTCGTTCTCCGCGTGAGTTCCAAGAACGCTCGTATGGAAAGGACCCGCTGGGAAGGGAAGAAGCAGGAACACGAAGAGATCATTGCGGAAGAAGATTCATATGAAGATGAGGCAGAAAAAGACAAAGTCTTGGATTTCGAGGCCAAAGATGAGCCGGTAGTTGCGTTTGTCTTGAACCCTGAGGAAACCGTCCTCAGAACAAGAATGCAACTGATAGAAATGTCACAACGGACAACGCACGCAGAAGGAAACTACATTCGATCAACGTTGGATGACCTTATGGCTGAAATGGACCTTCTGGAAAAAGAATTGGATTGCGCCGAGACCTTGTGGACGAAGGAAGAGGACGAAGAAACACGGGAACAAAATGTAGACGATGATCAAGTAAACGAACTGATGGAGAATTGCACTGAAGAGGAGATACAGGATGTCTTCAGTGAGATTAATTGGAATTTATTTGAAGAGGACGAAGACGTAAAAGAACGAGGAGGAACAACTGAAGGCTCGCACGCCCCTCCACCTGTGAGCACGTGTATTGTAGAAGGCGGCACGGTAAGGTGGTTGGCCAAACTTGCTCTCTTCCTCCTCGTGGTGATGTGCCTCGCGTCTGTCGTAGAACACCCTTACCTGCCCTTCAGACTTGACCTGCCGGGGCTCGAGTGAGGACTAACGCGACAGTTACTCGTACCGCTCTGCAACACCCACCT
>JAXIVD010010042.1:0-14173 GCA_036785275.1 Cancer borealis
CTGATAAAAGGGAACACAACGCGGGAGACAAGATACTGCTAGCTGGCAGCGCGTCAATGACTGTTGGAGATTGGAGAGTGGTGGGGTGTGTTGCCTTTGCCCGCTGCTGCCAGCTGTGATCTGGCGCATGCGCATCTCTACCCGGTTACTCTACAGCTGGACGCTTCAAGCTGCTACACCACTAACTTCGACCCAGATATGACTGGCCATGCATCTACAAAACGGAAGGCCATCTCTTTTGATATAAAGAAGAAAGTTATTGCACGGAAAGAGAAAGAAAAGAAAAACAGCCATAGGACGTGATTTGGAGCTATCAGAGTCGAGTGTAAAAATATTTTGGCACAAAAGTAAATGATCCTCACAAAGCCTCGGACTCTCCCTCCCCCTGTACTTACATCCCCGTAGGATTAAGGCAAGGAAAACCTTATTTGATGTTTTTTTAATAATTTATATCGACTAATTGTCGTTTTCTCCATAGGCTACATGTATCACAAAGAACGATGTCTCTATAGACCTATTGGACGTTTTATAGGAGACCAAGGTGTACTTGGAATGGAATGAAGGAAGAAGTGATAAAGGCAAAATATGTACATCAATTGCAAGAAAAAATTGGGCAAATATAGATACAGAGACAGGACTACACATGAAAAATCTGAATGAAGAGAAGTGATAAGTGGCGTACCACAGGGGTCAATTTTGCCACCAATAATGTTTTTAGTATATGTAAATGATATGATTGAAGGAGTAAGCAGTTACGTAAGTCTGTTTGCAGATGATGCAAAAAAGATGATAAGCAGAATTCATAAGTTCACACATTAAGGCAAAATATGGCGAAACAAGAAATAGTAGTTGTAGGAACAAAAAACTAGACGAAAGAAATAATAGAAGATACACTAGAGAGCATATACAAAATTATTATTAGAAGCAGTCAAAGAGTAACATTAGTGGAAAATGTTATTTGTAGTGAAGTAAAGTAAAAGACATTTGAAAGCTGAGGTGAAAATATGTGGGAAAATAATTTATTGAGATTATCAATGAATAATACAATGATATATTGAATAACTGATTAAACAAGGTGTAGAGGAGAAGATAAACCATCAAGATTGGATCTATTATTTACCAAAGGAATAAATCTGGTAAAGAGATATCAATTATGATTGCCCATTTGGAAGTAGTGACAATATGGTACTAGAAATTGAGATTAAGGGAGATATTGAAAACAAACAGGAGGAATCATATAAAAAGAAAAGAAGGAATTATGAATATTAATTAAGAAAAAGTTTGACCCCTATAGTCTATAGTCTAAATAAAGCCTACTATAGTACCGTATCTTCGAATACTGTAGGGCACCTACACTGTACCTACAAATGACTGACCTGCAGCTGTGATGCACTTCTAAATTTATAAAAATACAATCACAATACTGTATTTTACTTTTTAAATTTTGATATGATTTCTACCAGACTTTTAGTGCAATTTTAGGGGTCACGTCCTCCAGTCCAAAAAATTTGATAGTTCAGAGTTCGCGATCTCCGCTTCTTTCCGGATTATTGGATTTTCATTGTATATACAGTGGTCAGCGTTCGGGCATACAAACCTAGGGTCCCAGGTTCGATCCCTCGATATCTGCTGGCCACTTTTCATTATTTGGTATTACTACCGAGTGGCCAAACACTACCCAAATTGTCCTCAAGCGGGATTTACAATGCTTATATGCATTTGAGGTTGTGGCAGCAATAGCCTTTCTGGTTCTCAACATATTCAATAAAGAACGTAAACATTCGAGGCGTCACTATAAAATATCTAAAACCTACGCCAAATAACAGGCAAGAGGCAAGTCCATCTTTGTCTCCATTATGCTTACTGACGCCGACGGTTTATGATATAGAAGCAAAAAAAAAAAAAAAAAAAATGTATATATGTATACATATATATATATATATATATATATATATATATATATATATATATATATATATATATATATATATATAGTAAAACTTCGATATAACGAACCAATTGGGGCGGTGTGTCTGACGTTATGTCCGAAATTCGTAATATCTGAAGTTCGGTAAAAAATACCGAACGAGTTCGCTATATACGGGGTTTCATTCGTTAAAACGTGTTCATACAGGAGTCTTCGAAGCCATTTCTCAGTAGGTAGTACTGTAGGTAGTAGATACTTAGTAGGTAGCAAGTGGCGAGAGCACGAGCGCAACCAATCCTTCACAGTGAGAGCTAACTGTGGACTGAGTGGCGTGCGCGTCAGCGCGTTCATGTTCAAACAAAATGGAGAGTTCGGCCGGCTCACCCCACGTCTCGTATATAACGAACTTTGGTTCGTTATATCCGACTTCATTCGGCCAGGAAATGACGTTCGTTATATCCGAAATTCGCTATAAGCAGGTTCGTTATATTGAGGTTTTACTGTATATATATATATATATATATATATATATATATATATATATATATATATATATATATATATATATATTATCAAGTTTAGGATTCAAGAATTCCTGAGTTAGGCAATCATGTAGCCTCGCTAGGGTGACAAGAGAGCGCTAACTTTTTATTTGTTATTTAATCTTTGGCCTATAGCACCTGTAGGCTATTTGCTGCAGGGACCTTGATGCCGGGATCGAAACGCAAACTCGCAATATTATGGCCACAAGCCGAGCACTCTACCACTGAGCCATCTGGTCCCCTGCAATATTTTATTTAAAAAACGTTAAAATCTATGCAAGAAATATTCCATTCCGAAATATGAATAATTTCGAAATTCGAAAAGTGTCTGGTCCCAATGTTCTCGGATAAGGGTTTGTGAACCTGTACATACATCGCTGGCACTAATAAGGTGAAATTCGGAGGATGTCGACATCTGAATTTCACCATATTTTGTGCAAAACATTAAGTGAAACTTAACGGATGCGTAAAGCAGATTCTTGCTTCACACCTACCAATTTTTTGTAAATTCGGATGTGCAGTAGGGGATCATTATGAGAACCTTATTGTTCACTATAGTTATACATTTATACGCTTTATTATGTTTTACCAATAAATAAAATTTTTTTTACAAGCAAAGTTATGTTCAACCACTGTCTCGTGATTTTAGGATAGTACTCGATAGGATAGGATTAGAATAGGACGTGAGAGGCATTGTATGCAGGTGATTTGGTGCTATTTACAGAGTGAGGCTGACGCAGAAATTAAACTTAAAAGATGGAGAGACGACATGGAATTTAAGTGCTTGAAAAGTGCATAAAAAAAGGTCATGATTTCACGTGAGGGTGGTGGCATTGTAATTACTGAGGGAAATGTGCAATCTGTAGAAAGGGTGTGGATTTTATTTTATGTATTACTGGTGTCATATAGATGCACAAGAGATGCAATGGGATTAGAGAGCTAGGATGCAGAATATTGGAGTGATTGAATGTGCCATACGTTGAGGGGAGGTGAAAAAAAATCGATGAGAACGGATTGACATAAATAATAAGTATTTTGAAAGTGTAGACGATTTTATTTCTCTATTTTGGATATTTACTTTGTGTAAGAGGCTGTGCACGTGCTAGTGCAGTGCTGATAATTAATTGATGGAATAAGTTCTGGGAACTTTTGGCCTTACTGACATTAAGAAAAATCTTTCTTAGACCGAAGGGTCTGTATGAAACGTACAATGCTATATGCTAGCAAAATCTGGGCAATGAAGATGATATCATCCACAGGATAAAATGGAAGGAGATAAGGATGATTAAATAGATGTGTAGTGCATCACTGAACAACAGGCCTGGAATCACAGATGAGGAACTAAGGAAGAGTGGAAGTTGAGTGTATTAATCTAGGAATACGAAAAGGTAGAAAAAGGTGGTATGGACATATTGAGTGGATAACAGAGCGACTGGTGAAAATATTTAGAAATATGAAAGTAACTTGTAGAGTTTAAAAAGGGAGACATCCCCAAAATTGAATGAATTAGTCTAGAAGCGCAGCGAAAATCTAAGCATGTGTAAGGAAGCCGCTATAGACAGTCTAGACTATCAAGATACCATTAATTGAACAAGGCTGACACATATAAGCATGTATGGAACAATGATGATAATGGTATGATTAACATAAATCAATCAATTATGTATAGATCATAATCACTTTAACCTGAACGATATCAAAAATAACATTTTTGGGGTTTGTCTCAAATGATCATTACATATACTCTGCAAAACACAATCACGGATCCCAGTCTAGGCAATAAAGAAACATCCAGCCTCAAGAACAGTCGAACCTTCTTAAGAAGTAAAGGATGATGGCTTTCAATACCTGGTCTAATAAAATAAAATTAAGAATATTTGAAATACCTTATTAGCTTACAAAGCAATAGCAGCTAATGATAGTCTGGAAGTATAAATTCGACAAATTTGAACTAATAAATGCAAAGAAAAAGGCCCTCTATCTACAGCACCAATAAGTCAAGCATACAATTTATAAATGGATAGTGTCTTAACTGAAAATAAAACAAAATTATCTGGCAATTTTCTCTTGTATATACTACTCACAGTAGACAGGAACGTGGCCAGCCAGCTCGCACGCAGCAGGGTTTAACAAGTTCACATCTTTGGCAACTGCATAAAAGACAACAGTCAATCACTAAGGGAACATGAAAATACATTTGGTACATATATTTACACCACTTTTACTTTTTATATGAAAAACAAAACCAAGTAAAAAAAAATCAACATTAGTACTTTCCTACGAACAAATGTAGCAGAAATACTATAATACTGACTAAGTTAATGTTAATATATCCTGATTAGGTCCCCCTCCAAAAAAAAAAGAAGTGTTTCCGGTTACCCAACTGACCCTATTTTTTGCGGCTGTTTTGCCGACCCCAACGGTTTTTTTTTTTCTTGCGATTTTGGAAATTTTTCAACTTCCTGAAAAAAATTTGGGTCCATTCCGGTTGCTATTAGACTACAACACATCCTGTGAATAGAATGAAAACCATACTTGTATGTCAAATTGACATATTAATGGCATGGTGCCACAATATCAGATAAATATGAATACAAATACTACAGATGCACATCAAAATCAGATATCAAGCAAAGATGAATATAACCCACTCAGTCACAGTCGAAACTATTTATCCACCACCACCATCCCCCCAACAAAAAAGTCTACCTATCTATCCTATTTAGAAAACTGATGTAATAGGAAGCACACAATTTTTTGGGAGCCTTATCTGGCACCCACAGAGAACTACATGATCCAGTCAATTGATTTTCAAGTTAGAGTATTCCAAATCTTAACATAGATTCCTGGTGGGGCAGAATCCAGTATTCCCATGGATCCAACGCTGCCTGTCTACGTGAATTAGTCAGTTAGAACTTGATATACATAAGTAAAAGGCATATAAAATGCTTTAACGAAATAAGGCAGCGTTCGACCCATGGGAATACTGGATTCTGCCCCACCAGGAATCTTTGTTAAGATTTGGAAGACTATAGTTTAGTTTTGATATACAAGTCCTTACTAGCAATAACAATTAATTTCACGTCACAATATTTAACTGACGTCACAGCGGTACCCAATGAGACGCTCTACTACCATTCCACCATCAGTTCACATTCTACCTCTCCACAGTCAACAACACGTCAGCTGCTTCGCTTCTCCCTGGTTGAAGTTTGCCTGGGAAGCTTTCTCCTATACAGTCCTAAGTTGACTGTGGGTGAAATATATCTGGATTTACGGATGCATTTACTGCCATATGTATTATTTACTATGCAGTTTGGAGCTGTGGGTTGGTTCCTACCGCCCTAGGAGACAACATATGGTGTTTATCTGACCCTCTCTGTTTCTCTGGTTGCGCAGTTTAACGTCGCCACCCAGGCGTGAGGCGTCCCTCTTCTTCGTCCTCGAGTAGCAAGAAGCATGGGAGCTTGGAGAAGGAGGACTTAGATAAGTCTGCTAAGAGGAGTCGGTCTTTGGTAAATATTTCTACACTCCCTCCTCCACTTTGCGCTTCACCGCCTTCAGGCCCTCACGTCAGCTGAGCGCTCTCCCGTGCCTGGAGAGGATGTTAGTAACTTAGTATATATATCTGTGTCCATTACTGTTGCACTATTACGGTGACACTGCTGCACCATTACGATGGAACTCTGCAGCATCATTATGGTGGCACTCCCTACACAGTGCTGGGGCTCATTAACCTCCTTCCCACCACCACGCCTCGTCAGTGCCATTACGGAGGCACTTGGATACAGTGCCACTTTGAGGAGTGCCATGCTTCCATCCAGACCATCTTTGCTGTCACCTAGCCTGTCACTGAGATGTGTTATACCATCTTGCACAATGACTAAAACTTGAACGTTATACAAATAACAAATATAAACATGAAAATAATGGTAATTTTACAGTGTTACACCCGCCGAGTCCGACATTGTTCTTGTGTTGCTTGGTTCAGACTTTCCAACTTCACTTTTTATCTAACTTACCCTAACCTATAAAAATTTAACCTAACGGTGAGGGTTAGGTCGGCCTCCGTGGTCAGTTTTTAACACAATAAAGAGATACTTATTCTCTGAGTGCTACTATCTTGATGACATGACTGTTCGTGATTCATATGCTCTTTGATAAAATCATATGTGAACGGTCCTGCAGAGCGCCATTGGCTGAGTGGGACCTGTTAAATAACGACAAGTAACAAGTAAGTAACAATTTACACCTGATGAACGAAGTCATTGTGACAGAAAAGCAATAGATGAGTGTGTTATATGTGCAAAACACCTAGGTGACCTTCTTAATGAGACGGGTGTAACACTGTAATAACACCTAAGTAACTTGTGCTAGTGAGGGAAAGTGATGTGTTAGATACACTCAAAAGTGATTCCCAAAGTGACCTGACCTAGGAATGGAAGCAGCTGTTGTTTTCTTGCCATATTAGTACCTTGGCAAGTGCTACTTCCAGTCCCGGCCTTTTTTAGGCCAGCAGTCTCCCCATGGGAGGGGGATGCATGGGCCGAAGCTGCAGTAACCTCTCCAGTGAGTTCTGGGTTTCCTTCTTTAGTTAATACACCTGATAACTTTAGAGGGTGTAAGATTTTCTCTGCTAACCTACTGTGGGGGTCTCATGCAGGATCCTTGGATTCATGATGTGGTGTAGGGAAAATTTCTAGGATTTGTGTCCATACCTTTTCAGACTGCCTCCACGTCCTCTCGCCCTGTCTCGGGCGGATGATCAGACCCTGAACGATGTCTTATATCAGTTCCTCAAACAGTCAATAGTGGAGCTTTGTTTACCAGAAGATCACGGTTTTGTTTCCCATCATAAAGCCGGCTCGGCCCGGCGAGGGTTATACTAAACTTGATGGACCTTAATGTTCCTGTGCCTTATATTCTTTTTAAGATGGACACTCTGAAGGATGTGATTCCTTTAATCCTCCCTAACTGTTTTTTTGTTACAGTTGATTTCAAGGACGTCTATTATTCAGTTTATGTTAGGCCTGAGGATAGGAAGTGGCTTCAGTTTTGGTGGAAGGGCCGCGCTATTAGATTTACTTGTCTCCCTCAGGAGTTATCTTCTGCTCCTCGCACCTTTACAAAGTTACTGAAACCTGTCCTCTCCCATCTTCAGTCCCTTGGAATGGTTGTGGTTTGTTATTTAGATGACTGTCTTTTTATTGCTTCATCGATAGAGGCCTTGCGGGCCCAGGTGGGCTATGCCTTGCACTTCTTCATTCTCTGAGTCTCACCATCAATGTGCGGAAGTCGGTCCTGGAGCCTACCCAGAGGGTTACATTCCTTGATGTGGTTCTCGACTTGTTTCCTTGACTTTGCTCTCCTGTAGGAGGGAGCGCATCAGGGAAAAATGTTTGCTCCTCCTCAGCAGGGATATCACCTTACAAGACTTGTCCTCTTTTATTGGTTTAGCGGGGGCTTCTGGCCCTGCTGTAGAGTTAGCTCCTCTCCGTTACAGGTACCTGGAGATTATTCGTAACAGGGATCTCTCTCGGTCCTATGGCAATTATCATTCCTGCGTTGTTTGAAATGCTCATGACCGGGAATTAGTCACTTGGTGAGTGACTAATATAGTTTTTCAAGAGAGATCGCTCTGCTCTTCTTCTCCAACATGTTAGCTGTTTACAGATGCCTGCCTGACTGGCTGGAGTGTTTCGATGGGGGACTTTACAACTGGAGGTCACTGGGCCCACAAGGAGCTGGATCATTTAAACTCTTTGGAGTTAAGGGCCATTCTGTTGGACTTGCAGTCACTTTGTCGTGATAAGAATGGCTCATATTAGGCTTCGCTCTGACAACACCACTGCGGTTGCATGTATTGATCGTTATGGTAGCACACGACCTACGCTTCATGCTTTTACAGAACAATTTCTTGAGTGGGCTGCTTCTAGGGATATTATTTTGTCGGCACAGCATGCACAGGGTCTATACAATGTGACAGCAGACACAGAGTCTCGAGTCAGTAGGATGGATGGTGAGAGGATGGTACAGCCGTGTATTTTCAGGATGGTTTGTCAGCGTTTTTATACTCCTGATATCAATCTTTTTGCTACACAGATAAATGCTCAGTTACCTGACTATGTTTCTTGTAGGCCAGACCCATCTGCTATGTGCTTTAATGCCTTTACCTTGGATTGGGGTGGGAAGAGTTTATATGCTTTCCACCTTTCAGTGTGATATCCAGGGCTCTCCAGAAACTGCAGGACTACGGGGCGACGGCGCTGATGATTCTCCCACTGTGGCCAACTCAGATTTGGTTTCCGGCGGTCCTTCAAATGTTGGCAGCCGATCCAATCTTGCTTCCTCGCTGTCCTCTGCTTTTTTTTTTCGCAACAGCTAACTCTTGCACACCCTCGGGCTCGGGGGTTGGTCTTGACAGCAATGGTGCTCTCCGGACAGCGCTCACACGTCGAGGCCTTTCGACAGAGGTTGCCCAGTTTATCCTTCGGTCCCGGAGATCTAGCACTAAGGTTCAATATGGGCCGCATATCAACAGCTGGCTGTCATTTTGGCTCGGCAGGGAAGTGAATCCGTTTCAACCACCTGTGAATGTCCTTCTGGACTATCTTTTGTCAGAATTTAAACAGGGGACAGGCCGTGGGTACAGCTCTATCAACACTATCCGGTCTGGCATCTCTGCAGTTGCTACTTTTGATAGACGTCCTGCGGGACAACATCCTTTACTTTCCCGTTTCATGACTTGGGATCCTCAGCTAGTTCTGGATTAATATCTGCAATCTGGGTCCCGCGGAGGATTTGTCCTTTTCTCAGTTATCCATAAAATTGGTCGTTCTTATGTTCTTGTTGACTGGTCAACGTGGCCAGACCTTGCATTTGCTGGACACAAGAAATTTATTTGTCTCTGAGACTCAGATTGTTTTTGGGATTGGCGATCTGGTGAAAACTTCCCGTCCTGGTCTTTGAGGCATGACAACTGTTTATGCGTTGTGCACACCATTGAGCATTATCTTGATAGGACAACGACCTTACGAGTTTACGGGGTTTTTCTTGACGACACGACCTCCAGTACGGTTAGCCTCTCGTAATACTTTGCGTCGTTGGGTGAGAGATGTGATGGGGGCTGCTGGCATTGACCTTACTATATTTTCTCCCCATTCGACTAGATCTGCATCGTCCAGCAAGGCGGCCCTGGTTTTGCCGTTATTCACGAGTGTCTCCACCATTGGTTGGGCCAGGGAGTCGACCTTTACGCAACACTACCGGAAGCCCATCGCTCAGCATGGACAGTTTGCGAGAGCAGTTTTGTCATATAATGTTTGGCCTTTTTCTCTGCTCAGGGTTTACTATGAGTATTCTTTGACCCCATTTTTGGTATGGGTGATGGGTGATTTTTCTTTCCATGTTCCTGTGGGACTGTGTTTCACTATTTTTTTGATAATTGTTAATGTTTTCTATCTTCTGAATTACAGTGTTGTGCTTTACTTTGTTCCTATGGATTTTTTTTTCACGGCTCCATACTGACCCTTTTTCTGAAAATTGTGTGATTTGGTAGGTTTTAGGAACCTCTCTAAAGCTCTCATTGGGTACTGCTGTGACGTCAGTTAAATATTGTGACGTGAAATTGTAAGATTAAACGAGTACTTACCAAGTATGAAGTTGGATCGTAATTTCACAAACATTTAACGACGTCACAGTGGTGCACAATGCCCTCCCTCCCTGCCCTATCTATTCACGGAGCTCACTTTGGGGCATGGGCTCTCAGCGGTAGTTGGTGGCTGCTTCCTAAAACCTTCTCTCTAAACGGACTGATGGTGGAATGGTAGTAGAGCGTCTCATTGTGCACCACTGTGACGTCGTTAAATGTTCGTGAAATTACGATCAAACTTCATACTTGGTAAGTACTCGTTTAATCTTACAATTATTTGTTATTCTAGGTTGATCATCTGGATCATCATCATCATTATCTATGCTTCCACTGCAAGAAAAGACCTCTTCGTACCTTCTCCAGCTTATCTCTATCGGCTGCCCGACTATCTCAAACCATTTCAGTAAAGCTTTGTAGCTCATCTCTCCCTTTAGTTTTCCGTCCGCACTTTTTTTTTGTATCACATCTGGGTTGCCATTCAGTTACTCTAATTGTCTATCTATTATCTGTTTGTTGCACGATTCATCCTGCTCACGTCTATGCTTGTTTATTTAATTATAGTCAAGATGTCTTCAACTTAAGTCTGCTCTCTAATCCATGATGCTCTCTTCATATCTCTCCATGTTATGCCTAGCTTCATTTTTTCCATTTCTCTTTGGATACTTAAGTTTTCGTTCCAGAATTTTCGTAACACTCCAGATTTTCGACCATATGTTAGAACTGGTAGCATGTCCTAGTTATAAACCTTTTCCTTATAATCTAAGGAAAAGCTTTATAACTAGGACATGCTACAAATCAAGTGATTTATAGTGTTTGATAAACAAAACAGTATCATGAAAAATAGCCTCCCACCATCATTTAAGGCTTAAATGATAGTGAGAGGTTATTTTTCATGATACTGTTTTGTTTTTCACTTGATCACTTGATTTGTATTTCATGATATGGACTTACTTATTTTTGTGCTAAGATATATTCCTTAACAATTTATATTACTTCATCCTCTATTTAAATTTCATGGCCTAATATACAATTGTTGAACATCGTCTTTATTTTCATCACATTCACTTTTAGACACAATATGTCTATGTTGCCAGTATCTCACTCTCCAATATGGTGGTGAACAATACCATCCCTGACAACCATCGGCCAGAATGAGAATCATATATATCATAAAAACAACAAAAGGTTACGTTGTGTTGTGTTGCCCGTATTTGAAAATATTTTGGAAATCTAATCTATTGAACACACTGGAACCAAACTATGGTTATTTCAAAATGACATTGGTATCACATTATTTAAGATTCTGTATAAGGAAGAAATACTTACCATATTATCATCCTTTTAGCATCTGCTATGAAGGAATATTGTACAGTGCGAAACTATGTATGTAGCTTGGTATAACACTCCATTTTATACCCCTTGTTAGCCATGAGTAACTTGAAAAAAAAATGATGCCGTGGAATTCAAGCTTAAGCAAGAAATTGGTTGCAAATATACACATCATCCAGATTTTATAGAATACATGATAAGATACATGTATATTCATCATCTGAAGGACAAAGGTTAATAACTGGAGACAACCTTATTTGTGTAACATTATTTCGTAGAATAGACGACAAGGTATATACGCCATCTGGAGGACAAACGTTAATCAAAGCAGCTGGCATGCATATTCTGATACAGTGCTACCTCGAGATACGAGCGTCTCTCTTTACAAGCAATTCAGGTTACGAGCACAAAATACTCGGAAAATTCGCCTCGGTATCCGAGCATTTGCTCGCGTTACGAGCAATACTGATTTTTTTTTTACATTAAAATGGTAATGGCCAAGGGAAAACAAAAAATACATTGAAAAAAAAAATACCGCTTGTCGCCAGACCCTGCAAAAAAGACAGCATCCCGCCGTTGCTTCCCGCTCGCCTATTTCCTAAATCTAGTCTTGATTTTCTCCCGCTCCGCCCTCTCCAGTGACGTAGTATGACGCTGCCTCGTGATAGACTACGCTCGCTCTCCTTGCCTAGCCTGCCTCCCTCGATCCACCCACACATTGTCTCTCTCTCTCTCTCTCTCTCTCTCTCTCTCTCTCTCTCTCTCTCTCTCTCTCTCTCTCTCTCTCTCTCTCTCTCTCTCTCTCTCTCTCTCTCACTATTTTATTACAACTATTGTGAATATTGATTTGGGAGGTTCAGTTCAAGTGTTTTATTTCTCGTTTTTTTTCTTCTTTCTTCTTAGTTTATTTTTGGTTAGATTAGGTTAGGTTAAAAACACGAGAAAAAAAAACACAGAGAGGTCCTGATGTATTTTTTTTTCTCCTGCGTTTTAAACTTAACTTATCCTAAACTTAACCTAACCTAAACCTAATCCAACCTAACCTAACCAAACACAAACTAAGAAGAAAAACCGAGAAATATAACACTTGAACCGAACTTCCCAAATCAATATTCACAACAGTTATAACAAAATAGTGCGAGAGAGAGAGAGAGAGAGAGAGAGAGAGAGAGAGAGAGAGAGAGAGAGAGAGAGAGAGAGAGAGAGAGAGAGAGAGAGAGAGAGAGAGAGAGAGAGACAGGCTAGGCAAGGAGAGCGAGCACAGCCAATCATGAGGCAGCGTCATGCCACGTCACTGGAGAGGGTATCGAGTCATTTAGCCCATTCTCCCATTCGTACTGGGTCGTTTCGCGTCGGGTCGGTTCGTTCCGGTAAGTGGGTCGTTTCGTCCGATACAGAACCTGACTGATAGTTAGTCATTTCGTCCCGGTAATTGGGTTGCTTCTTCCCGATACGGTATTTGACGAAATTATATATATATATATATATATATATATATATATATATATATATATATATATATATATATATATATATATATATTATATATATATATATATATATATATATATATATATATATATATATATGTATATATATATATATATATATATATATATATATATATATATATATATATATATATATATATATATATATATAGGCATTTGGTAACGTTTGTATTGTAATATTGATGTTATTATCTCCTTTTGATCAAATACTTACACAAATATATATCATAAAACTACAAACTACGTCGGGTCGATTCGTTCCGGTAAGTGGGTCGTTTCGTTCGATACAGAACCTGACTGATAGTGAGTCATATCGTCCCGGTAATTGGGTTGTTTCGTCCCGATACGATATTTGACGAAATTATATATATATATATATATATATATATATATATATATATATATATATATATATATATATATATATATATATATATATATATATATATATATATATATATATATATATATATATATATATATATATATATATATAGGCATTTGGTAACGTTTGTATTGTAATATTGATGTTATTATCCTCTTTTGATCAAATACTTACACAAATATATATCATAAAACTACAAACTACGTCGGGTCGATTCGTTCCGGTAAGTGGGTGGTTTCGTTCGATACAGAACCTGACTGATAGTGAGTCATATCGTCCCGGTAATTAGGTTGTTTCGTCCCGATACGATATTTGACGAAATTATATATATATATATATATATATATATATATATATATATATATATATATATATATATATATATATATGCATTTGGTAACGTTTGTATTGTAATATTGATGTTATTATCCCTTTTTGATCAAATACTTACACAAATATATATCATATAACTACAATCTTATACAAAACCCCAGTCGACAAATCCCCCAGTGAACAAAACTTCCACCTATATTTTTTTTCTGAAGAAGATATAAAATTAAAGTAATTTATCATATACAGCTAATTTTAATGAAATAATCATGAAAAATATCATAGATATTATGGTGCTACTACAATATGCGGTCTACCACGGTATGAAGTCTACCATGACCTCACTTCACCTCTTGTGTCGTTCACCTGCGGTATACCTCACCTCATTTCACCTCACCTGTCTACATCAGATGAGTGGCCTGCTTATAATAACCTAAATGCCATAGGTTGTCACCATCTGAACCATCAACGACATTACGTTGATCCAGGAACCGGGAG
>JAXIVD010010043.1:5000-14170 GCA_036785275.1 Cancer borealis
TGTTCTTTCTCTCTGTTCCCTCCCTTTTCCTCTTCATTATGAGTCTTTGTTTTCCTCTTTCCCTTCTTCTCTTCTCATTTCTATTTTCTTACTCCTCCTCCTCCTCTTCCTCTTCTTACTCCTCCTCCTCTTCCTCTTCATCTCCTCTTTGTTCTCTTACTTATATTTTTCTTCACGTTCTCTCTCCTTTGCCTTCTATTTATTTCTCTTCTCCCTCATTCTATATTTATCTATCCTCTTTTTACTCTCTCTCTCTCTCTCTCTCTCTCTCTCTCTCTCTTTCTCTCTCTCTCAATGTGGATTATGGGGTGGAAGAGAAGTCCTCGCTAGGTTGAGTGGATGAATGGATGGATGAGTCGTTTGTAGGTAAGTGGATGGCGGGCAGTGTGTTACCATTGAGAAAGTGGATGAGGATGTGTTTTAAGTGGATGAGGTTCTGTTTTAAGTGGAGAGAGAGAGAGAGAGAGAGAGAGAGAGAGAGAGAGAGAGAGAGAGAGAGGCGACAGGATGAAAGTAAAGAGAGATAAAAGAGAAAATGGATTAACACTGTGGTCCTCTTACCATCCCTTTCCTTTCTTTATTAAATCTCCCCTCTCTCTCTCTCTCTCTCTCTCTCTCTCTCTCTCTCTCTCTCTCTCTCTCTCTCTCTCTCTCTCTCTCTCTCTCTCTCTCTCTCTCGTCTCTTCACTCTACTCTACTCCACTCCATTCCACTTCTCTCCCTCTCTCTCTCTCTCCACAGGACCACACGATCTACCTTCCATCTCGCTCTTTCTATTTACACACACACACACTCTCTCTCTCTCTCTCTCTCTCTCTCTCTCTCTCTCTCTCTCTGCTCGTTTCTTTCACTGGTTTCATCTTTTCTCTTTCTCTACCACCACCACCACCTCCTCCTCCTCCTCCTCCTCCTCCTCCTACACACATACACATAGAAACCCAAATCTTCCATCGATATGCATTTTTCCTCCTCCACATCACGCCCACATCTCCCTCCACAGTCAACCACCTTTAATTACCTCCCCCACCTAGACCCCCTTCACCCCCCCTTCACCCACCGTCACCCTCACGTCATCCACACCCTCCACAGCTTACCCTCCACACCTTAATCCACCTTAAATCCACCCAATTTATACCTCTCACCCAACAGCTGTGTGGTAAACGAGTGTCTTTCTACTTTGATCCATGAGAAGTGGTGGTGGTAGTGGTGTGTGGTGGTGGTGTGGTGTGTGGTGGTGGTGGTGGTGGTGTTGTGGTGTGTGGTGGTGGTGTGTGGTGTTGTGGTGGTGGTGAGTGTCGTTACGATGTGGAGGAAATGGTGATGGGACAAAGGGAGGGAGTTATGGTTATATGAGTACTGTGGAGTGTGGTGAAAGGTAGTAGATGGTGATGGTGGTGGTGATGGTGGTGGTGGTGGTGGTGTTGATGGTGGTGGTGATGGTGATGGTGGTGATGGTGATGGTTATAGTGTAGTGGATGTCAATGATGCTGGTTAGTGTCGTTTTTATTGTTGTTATTGTTGTTTTTGTTATTGAAGAGGTGGTGGTGGTGGTGGTGGTGGTGGTGGTGGTGGTGGTGGTGGTGATGGTAGTGGTGGTGGTGGTGGTGGTCATACCTTAGTTACTGTTATAGTTTCTTTTTTTACCGTTAATGGGCACAAATAAGTGAAACAAACAGTGATGCAGATGGTGATGCTGATGGTGATGCTAATGATGATGGTGATGGAGGCTGTAAGTACTGATCATGGTGGTGGTGGTGGTGGTGGTGGTGGTGGTGGTGGTGGTAATGGCGGCGCTAAATCCTGTATGTCCCTCGGTGCTTATGGCTACCTACGCCTCCTCCTCCTCCTCCTCCTCCTTCTCCTCCTCCTCCTCCTCCTCCTCCTCCTCCTCCTCCTCCTCCTCCTCCTTCTCCTCTTCTTTCTCCTCTTCCTCCTCCAGCGGCTGAGGGATGGAGAAGGCGCGGGCAGGATTGCAGCAGCGATTTGTGGGCGGCAGGTCGCATTTCCGCCCGTCGCAAATGGGCGCGTTTAATTCATGACGTTTGTGTAATGTGACGGCCATGGAGGAGGAGGAGGAGGAGGAGGAGGAGGAGGAGGAGGAGGAGGAGGAGGAGGAGGAGGAGGAGGAGGAGGAGGAGGAGGAGGAGGGTTTTAGGAGCATTCACGCTAAATGACACAGATGCTCGTTAGGGTAGACGCAGATGCTTAGTGTGTGTGTGTGTGTGTGTGTGTGTGTGTGTGTGTGTGTGTGTGTGTGTGTGTGTGTGTGTGTGTGTGTGTGTGTGTGTGTGTGTGGAATGGTGTCGGTGGTGGGGTTGGGTTGGCCGGGGGGTGGGGGAGGGTGTCATGGCAGGCCAGGAGACGAGCAGTGCCAAAAATGTGACGGGCGAGTCTCGGGAAAATGGACAAATCCGGGTCGCTAGAGAGAACGTTTCCTCACCATTCTTCTTTCCTTTTTTCAGTCCCCGGCGAAGGAAATGAGTGTCTTTTAATGGTGTCAAAAACGTCGCCATTTTTACGCGCCTTCACAACTTTTTGGAGCCAAGAATACACATGCGAAGGAAGAAAATAAAAGTGAAAAGGGGATGGGAGAAAAAAAAAAAAGGAGGAGGGAAAAGATAGAGGTGGAGATGCCAGTGTGAATCTCGTGGACCCAGGTGTTGTCACGCTCCGGGGCAGGTGTTGACAGTCCCGACGAATCTCACGCGGTTTTGAACAGGTGTCGGCATACGCACGAATACCTGTCTGTCCTGGCTGTGTGACCTTGAACTAAACCACCACCACCACCACCACCACCACTTCATACATACACAAAACAATAAAACAAACACAAGAAACGTAATTGTTGATATTCCAGCGTAAAATACAAGCAGGATATTGTGTTAGTGAGATCAATTCATGGGTCTCATTTATCATAACAGTCCTCCTTATCACCTGTTCCCTCATTATCACCTCAATTCTTATTACACTTCCCTTCCCCTTCCCCACCACCCTCACCCATCACCTATAAACACGCCTAATCCCCCTCCCCTTCCCCTTCCTACTATCTTCTCCCCATTCCTCTCATTACAACACCCCTACCTCTCCCCATCACCCCAAACACCCTTACTCTAATCTCCCTTCCCCTTCCCCTTCCCTTCCCCTTTCCCTTCCCTCTTCCCTGCTCAGTGTCTTGCAGAAGCTCACTATTATTACCACAGAAAGAAGATAAGAGGGAGGCAGGGAGAAGGGAAGTTCAGGGGAAAGGAGGGAGGGAGGGAAGGAAAAAGGGAGGGAGGGAGGGAGGAAGGGAAGAAGGGAGGCAGGGAGGGAGGGAGGGAGGGAGGGAGGGAGGGAAGAGCGGCCTTAGTAAAGTCTTATCATCCTTCCACACCTTCCAAGGCTGGCCAAAAACTTATCCTGTTTAAGCAATTTTTTTTATTTTATCTTCCTAGGTAATGTTGCTGCGAGAGAGAGAGAGAGAGAGAGAGAGAGAGAGAGAGAGAGAGAGAGAGAGGAGAGAGAGAGAGAGAGAGAAGATGAGAGAGGAGAGAGAGAGAGAGAGAGAGGAAACAACAGGACGAAATGAGCCAATTGCAAGGTTCTTTTAGCGTCACAAGGGCGTCACAACCATAAAGCGACGCAACGTAACGTAACGTAACGCAAACCACGATATACAGATAACAATGGAATGACGTCAGTGAAGGACAGTAACCAATAGGAAGGATGGATGGAAATAATCGATGTATTGACTGACTTTTTCTTCCTTTTTTTTCCCTCTCGTCCTTTCACTTTTTTTTTTTCGTTCTGTTTCATATCATCCCCTTCTGTTTGCTTTTTTTATTTTTTTATTTATTTTTATTTTTTTTTTTTTTTTTAATTTTTTTTTTTTTTTTTACTTCAATATGTGATAGAGGATTTTTGTGACACTCCTTTGATGTTCAGGTTTTTATCTATTTTTATTATTATCACTTTTTTTCTATTTGACAAGGATATTATTTTTTCATCGTATTTTTGTTCTTTTCCATAACGTGTTTAAATGGTTTAATACTAATAACTTTTTATTTATTTCGTTAGGTTTTTTTTTTTTTTTTCCAGAAGTTTCTTATTTTTTTTCTCCCATATGGCATTTTATTCTTTGTTTTGCATTTTACTTTTTTTTTTTTGTAATATTTTTTTCAAATCTATTTTTCCAATTTTATTTTCATGGGTCACTTTATATACTTTTTACGAATACTTTTTATTTCTATTTTATTTTTCTTATCTAATCTACAACTGATAGAGCAAAACATTTATTACCAGGGAGGGAAAGATTTTTTTTAACATATTTTATTTTCCAATTTCATTATTTTCTTTTCAACACGATTATTATCCTTCCGTAGAAAACAGCGAGGCAGCAGAAGCAATACATTTTTCATCACACAGAACCCATTAATTTTTTCTACCACTTATAAAGCATTAACCCGTAACTCCCACTACTATAAATAATTCCCTTCACCGAACGTACAATTTCTCTTCCCAGAACTGAACACTATAATAAAAAAATATAATAATAAAAGTTCCAGGAAGCTCATTTTTCTGAAAAACGCACAATTCTTCCTTTCCACAGGGACAAACTTTTTCTATATTTAACTTTTCATTTTGAATCTACTTTTCTTATCAAGGCGCACTTTCTCAACCCAGAGCAGCGTACCAGCATCATCAGCAAGGGAACTTCACCTATATCACCCCATAGCCATCTATATTCTTACTCAGAGAAGTGGAGAGACGAGCATTTCTAGCATTCCACCCATTCCCCAAGTTGTGATGGGGAGGCGCGGGTGTACAGCGAGACCTGATTCTTTAAGGCCGCTGGTAAGGGCTTGGTGTAGTGTGGTGTTGTGTTGTGGTGTGTTGTGCAGGAGTGACATTCCGTTTTCTATGAGCAGCCTTATCATTGAAGGAAAGGGGAGAGAGGCGAAAGGATGACGGAATACTATAGAAGGAGGGGAGACTAGAGGAAAGGAAGGAAGAAGGGCTTAGCGGTGTCGAGGGAGAGAAGGGGAGGAAAGGATGGGTACAGGACTTAAGAGAGGTATGTATTAATGGGAAAAATAAGAGGAAAAGAAGGATAGTGGGATTATTAAGGGTGGTGTGTGTGTGTGTGTGTGTGTGTGTGTGTGTGTGTGTGTGTGTGTGTGTGTGTGTGTGTGTGTGTGTGTGTGTGTGTGTGTGTGATACAGTCATTTCCTTCGTTGAATTGAAGCGTAATTTCTGCTTCGCTCTGTGTCCTTCCATTAGTCTTATGCTTTTCAATCATTCATTATACTAATACACGTTAATGTTTGTAATGGATATGTATATTATTTCTTTGGTGTGTGTATTCTCTCTCTCTACTCTCTCTCTCTCTCTCCTCTCTCTCTCTCTCTCTCTCTCTCTCTCTCTCTCTCTCTCTCTCTCTCTCTCTCTCTCTCTCTCTCTCATCTCCGTCATTTATTTTCCTTGCTAATCTCCTTTCTTATTTTCTTGGGTTATCTGTTTTTTTTATTTCTCTTGTTAATCTTCCTTCTTATATTCCTTTCCTCATTTCCTTCCTTTATTTCCTCCTCCGTCTCCTTCCATCACCTCCCCTCGCATCCTCCGCCCGCTCATTCCCTCTCCTCCAGCCCACTCTCCCGCCCACTCCGCCGCCAACTTGCAAATCCATGTAAAAGAAGTAAGGCTAACTTTCCTCTCTCCCGCACCTGCCTTTCCTCTCTCTTTTCCCTCCACTGCTGGAATCCGCCATGTTACTCCTCCTTACTTGTTCCCTCCTGAAGCTCCCTAGCCGCCATGTTACTCCTCCTTGCTTGTTCCCTCCTGAAGCTCCCTAGCCGCCATGTTACTTCACCTCTATAGTATATCGTGTCTATGTCTATCATATTTATATCCCCTTTCCTTCCCTGTCCTTCCTTTCAATCTTCTCTCCTACCGTTAACTTTCCTTACTAACCCCCTCTCTTTCCCTCCCAGTTCCTCTTCCATCCCTTTCCTCTCCCCCATTATCTTCCTACTTCTTTCCCTCCAGCATCCCCTCATCTCCTTCTCTTCTTTTTGTCCCATTCTCTCTCCATCACCATCCAGGCCATCTGTCACCCGCCCTCTCCCCTTCAGTACCCCTTCCCTTGTACTCAGCGGCGATCATCTACCTTCCCTTCCATCGTTCTTCCTCCTTCACCTCATTAAATAGCGATGAAACAAAACATTCCCGAGTGTGTTTCAAATGCTATCATCGCCTCTCACACGTCACTCATTGAAACCACATCACGTCTTCTTGGTCTCTTCTTCTTCTTCCTTCCTCCTCTTTCTTCTCTTCCTCCTCCTCCTCTTCTTGGTGCACAATCCGAGCCTGTTCACATTTACCGCGTCCCCAGATCGAGGCGAGGGCGGGGCGGGGCGGGGCGGGGCTTGGCGGGGCGGGGCGGGGCGGGGCGGGGCATCTCCTTCCATCAATGTCGGAGCTCAAGACGATTTGTAGCTCCCGAGGCGGCGGTGGGTGGAGATGGTGTGTGTGTGTGTGTGTGTGTGTGTGTGTGTGTGTGTGTGTGTGTGTGTGTGTGTGTGTGTGTGTGATGAGTGCGTTGAGGTGAGGTGATGCAAACTGTATTCTTCATGACCTTGAAATATCTCCTGGTGACCTTCTATGGTGACCTCTTCTGATTATTACTAACTCTTGGTGATCGATCCTCTGACGTATTTCATAACCACACATTAGTTATAGCTTTATTTTGGTGCCACATAATACCTTCCCTCGTGACCTTTATAGCGTCCTGGTGATCCTATATTCACTTTCTTTCCTGGTGATCCTTTTAGTGGTGTCCTGTGACTTCTGATGTTTCTCCTCCAGGCGGGATGCACGAGAGATGAGCACTGACGTGTCCTCTCCCGGCGAAAACGTGCTGGGCTGGGTCACGGAAACGGCAATACGAGCGGGGCTTGCACGCGTTGGGGGCAGCGACCAAGACCTGCTCCCCCTCCTCCAGCAGCAGGAACAGGAGGGGGAGCAGCACGCCCACACACAGCTCGACCGAAGGAACAGCAGCGGGCAGGTGGATGATGAGGAGCAACAACAGCATTGGAACCGCCTTGGTATGCTGCTGATAGTGTCAACAATGGCTGCCTTGGGAACTCTGGGTAATATCTTCGCTATCGCTGCTGTCATGACTGAAGACCATCTCAAGAAGAAAGGTACGTTGTTACTGTCTTTTTTTTTTTTTTTTTTCCTCATTCTCTTCTTCTCTCTCTCTCTCTTTCTCTTCTTCGATAATTCTTGGCTTCCTTTACTGTCTTGTGTGTACTCTTCTATCTTTTTCTTGCTCCTCTTGTATATATTTTTTACTTTTTTTCCACTTTTTTTTTCAATTTTGGTTTTAATCTCTTCTTCCTTCTCTTCCTTGTTCATAGTTACTTTCCAACTTCTTTTTAGTTATTTTTTCTTATCCTTCACTCCATCTCCCTTCAGCATTTTTTTTCTCCCTATCTTTCTTTCAAGCTTTTAAATCTCTTCCCTTCATACATTTTTTTTTTTCTCTCTCTCACTCTCTCTCCCCCTTCCTCTCTCTCTCTCCTCTCTCTCTCTCCTCTCTCTCTCTCTCTCTCCTCTCTCTCTCTCTCTCTCTCTCTCTCTCTCTCTCTCTCTCTCCCTCGTACACAGCCACGCACGGAAGCCTTACACCAACCAATCAATTTTCTCTCACTTTAGGTTCATACTTAAATTCACTTGTTGCAAAACGTTATATTGCGTGAATATAGGGTAGGTCATCGCTATGTATCTTTGTCATGAGACCAGCATCAGCCAGTGAAGTTAAGTAATGATTCTTTCATTAATGTTATTAGGCAAGCAAGGGTAAAATACAGCTTAATATTATATTAATCAGGAAAATAAGTCAGACTCGTGTTCAGCATAACCAAAAACCTCATTGTACCAATTTTCATGAGATTCGGAGATGTGGAAATTTGCATGAAATTTTGTAGGGTACAACCCTAAGAGTTTTGAGATAAATCACATATTTTGAAATAACTCGAAATGTATGGTGTTTACGTAAAAAAACATATAGAATATAATAGATAGAGCAAGAGACGTTCGTTCTATTGAGCTAAAATAAAATTCAATTGGAATGTAATTATAGATGTAGGAGTGTATAGTATTATGCATTAATTTCTTTCATAAAATTATAATTTTCTTCATAGGGATTCAAATTATTGAAAAGATGATGACAATGTGAAATATACATTATCAAACTGCATAACTTTACTTCTATAAAATTTTCCGCTAGGACTAATATTTACGTAGTAAAATGGGAAAAAACATTTTCGACCTCAATTCTGGTGGAATTTACGAGCCACAAAATGGAAAATCCAAATATTGTAATAATGACAAAACTAATTCCAGATTCTTGATCAGCATGTCCGAGAACCCCTTGGTACCAATTTTCATGAGTTGTGTTGAAATATTAACAAAACCTTAACTTTATACTAACCTAACCTAACTAATGTTCCCACCAATTTAACTTCTTGGCTGAAATCATGTTATTTTTAATAACTCGAAAAGTATGAGGCTTATGTCAAACATGCATATAATATTATTCTCCTTTCCTTACATCTTACAATTGGCCTTCCTCTCTTCGTAGGACCTTCAATTTCACTCACACACATAAAGTGTAGATCGCATACCAAAGTAGATTCATGACACGTAGATAACAAGCCAACGTAGCACAGAGTAATATGTGGCTTCTACGATTTTCTCCTCAATTAGTTACCGTCCTAAGCTTACAAAACTAGGTTTCTTTTCCCTCTTTCTCTCTTTCCTCCCTCCCTCCCTGCTCTCTCCCTTCCTCCCTCCCTGCTCTCTCCCTTCCTCCCTTCCTCCCTTCCTCCTTCCTCCCTTCTTCCTTCTTTCTTCTTCCTTCTCCTCACCTCTCCTCTCCTACGCCTACATTTTCTCTACTCTTCCAGTCATTCTCTCTTCCTATATTCTCCCATGTCCTTTTTCACTTCCTCTCTCCCTCCTTCCCTATTACTCCTTCGTTCTTACGCCTTCTTTCATTCTCTTTCTTCATCTGTCTCCTTCATTATCTCCATCATTCTTCATCCATTCTCATCTTCCCTCATACATCCTTCACATTCCTTCATTCACTTTGCTCTTCCCTCTTGTCCTTCCACCTTTTTTCTTCT
>JAXIVD010010044.1:0-14169 GCA_036785275.1 Cancer borealis
AACGACTTGTGGTTGACCCTCCATTACTTGGTGAACAGAGGTCTCATCTGACACAGCCCAGTGCTACACAACAGACACCTGTACAGCCACCTATTACGCAACAGATACCTGTACAGGCACCTACTAAGCAACAGACACCAATACAGCCACCTACTACGCAACAGACGCCTGTACAGTCACCTACTACGCAACAGACGCCTCTACAGTCACCTACTACGCAACAGACGCCTGTACAGTCACCTACTACGCAACAGACACTTTACTGCCAGCCCCTCCTCCGGTGGCTGACTCTCGGCTCACTGTCCCCTCGCAGCAAGGCAACGCAAGGTTCACGTCTCCCCCTATGCCCTCAGATATCAGTGTCACAGATGAAAAACAAAAGTGAAAATACATAAAATGGAAAAAAATATAGAAATTATATTGTCGAAACTGGAAACAAAAGACTTAGCAATGGAAGTACTGAGCGCAGAAGTTAAGATGGCTTACGCTACTATTGAACTTTTGCAGAAACGTTCAACGAATTAGAGTTGCAAAAAAGAAATGTAACATTAAATCGGACTCTCAACCCACAACTAGCTGCCTATTGCTGGGTGATAGTAACAATCATCATGTGTTGCGTTCAGACTTGGCCAAGAACTGTACAGTTAGGACTATCAACATGGCTACTTTTGATAAGTTGAGGGATTGGGTAGCACATAATCTCACCCCTGTTCCTTCGACTTGTGTGATAAACTGTGGACTATATGATATGTTTGATGATTTATCTCCTGAAGTGATATTAGATAACGTAGGCTCTCTTATAATCGACCTTAAGGATAAATTTAACAGCATGAAAATCTATGTTTGCACGATTGCACCAGCGCCAGTGTCATGCGAAGTAAAGTGTAAAATTGAAAACTACACGGAACAGTTAGAGAAATGGGCTGATGCAAATGGTGTAACACTTATACATGCATCCCCCATGTTTAAGCTTAGCACCGGTGATGTTGACGAGTCGTGTTTTAATACGGAAAGAGACACCACACCTTTCATTTTAAACAGACTTGGCGCTATAAGACTACTTGATGCTATTGATAAACAGTGTCCAGAATTCCAACTCTGTTCAAACTGGATTGAGGTCAAGCGAAGAATAGCTCCAGTGATTACAAATGTCAGCCAAAATAAAGTTTTGCTGAATTCGAAGAAAGACAAACAGCAGCATGAATCACGACAACACAACCCCTCCCATCCTAAGCCCCTTTTAACGACTAACCTTAATAGTATTAACTACCAATACGCCCAACCACCTTACAGCTACTCCCCATTAGACACCGATCAGGTGGTATTTTCGTCTGGTCAGGTACATGCCGAAATCCCACACCCTCCATCAACAACTCTCCCTCCCAGCCGCCCTCATTATCCCCAACTCCCTCCCAGTCCTCCACTTTACTCACAGCCTCCTCCTAGGTCACAGCACCATACGAGACCCTCCCACCATCCTCCCATCGCCCATTCCCCCTCCACATCGTACGCCAGTATAGTTTCCAATTCAACGGTAATGCCACACCAGAATGTGTATACACCGTCTCAGGGGAATGTTTCGAGACCTCAACTCGGCACGATTCAGTATAGAGCACATGTACCAAAATGTGATACTAGACGCCCCTCACAGTCACATAGGTCAAGTATGAGAAGCTTACCCCCCCACACCTCACACTACACCTATAACACCAGGACACATACAAACTATGTAGATACTTTTTTTAACAATAATAACAATGTATCAGGAAAATTTAATATGTATAATAAAAAAGTAGGATGCTATAATTGTGGTGAGTTTAATCATGTTCAAGCGAATTGCAGGTTTGACCATAAACTCCAATGTCAGCAGTGCCTTTCCCTTGGACATAAAAGCAGGCTTTGTAGTTACTACTGTTGAAATGATGGCAATGAAGAACCTGCCGTTGTTAACTTAAAAAAGGACTCACTAACGGTAGAACATATTAACGCACGGTCATTGATGTCAAGTTTAGATGAGGTTAAGTTTTTAGTAAAGGATAGAAATATTGATGTTTCGTGTGTTAGTGAAACATGGCTTAATGAAAACACTCCTGATGCCTATATTAACATTCCTGGTTATACGATTTTTAGATGTGACAACGGAAGGGGAGCGGGAGTGTGTATTTATGTATGTAACAGCTTGACCTCTTCCATTATTGTTTTTAATGTACCAAGACAGGCAGGCGTAGAGGATGTGTGGGTACAGGTGCAGTGCAGGAAGCTACCTGCCATTATTATTGGTTGTGTATACCGTCACCCCAAAGCTCTGGCCGCGTCATTTGAGTATATTCAAGAGGTTTTTAGAATGGTTTGTTTGCGCAACAAAAGTGTTTTTATTCTTGGTGATTTTAATGATGACGTCATGATAATGGGAAATAAAATTAGTAAGATTATTAAGAATAACAATTTGATACAGGTAATTGACAAAGCCACCAGATCAACCTCTACTTCCGCTACCCTACTTGACCTTATAGTAACCAACATATCTGATGTAATCTTAGCACATGATGTTGTTCCTCTAGTCATTGCGGACCATGACCTTGTGTCTATCGTTATTAATGTTTGTAAACCCAGGAAACAAGCTGTTACAAGAACTACTCGCAATTTTAAATATTATGATAGATATTTTATGTTCTCTCTTATGTGACAATATTCATTTTATGTACAACATATTTCTAACTGATGATGTCGACAAACAAGTGTGTATTTTTAATGATGTTTTTATTAACTGTCTTGACATGTGTGCTCCAATCACTACTAAAGTCGTACGAAGAAGACCAATACCGTGGATGAATGATGATATTCGTGAAGCAATGAAGTCCCGCAATGATTTACAAAAACAATTCAAATTGGATCATGATAACTCTTTATTACGTGAACAATACAAAGCTGCCAAGGACTCTGTAAAAGTAATAACGAGGAATGCTAAGACCGAGTATTACCACGACCGTCTGAAGGAATGTAAAGGAAACACCTCCAGCACGTGGAAGGTTATTGAAGAAATTATTCCTAATAAAAAAAGTAAAGATAAATGTCACAATTTTGATAATCCAAGCGATAAGGCAGAAGAATTCAACAAGTTTTTTTCTAGTGTTGGAGAATCAACATTCAAACGTTCACAGGAAGAACTTTCTAAGGAGGATGAGTATGTGATAGATTCTCCTCACTTCAACGTTAATGTTAACACTGCATTTAAACCTGAGCCCGTAGACACTGACACTGTCATTTTAACAATTAAAAATCTTAAAACAACCAGTTCTGCCGGCTCAGATGGCATTACGTTACAGTTTATACGGGATGCGTTGCCTGTCATACTTCCTTTCCTCACGTGTGTCATCAACACGTCCTTGGTGACTGGTGTGTTCCCCGCGGCCTGGAAACACGCACTAGTTGTTCCGTTGTACAAAAATGGTGATCCTGACTCCGTCAATAATTACAGGCCAGTATCAATTTTACCCGTAGTATCTAAGATTCTTGAAAAAATTGTTGCTAAACAGCTCACGTGCTACTTAGAGACTAAAAAATTATTTTCAAATAGTCAACATGGCTTTAGATGTAAACTTTCAACGGAGACAGCCCTTACCACTATTACTGATCAATTATACACTAATATGGACAATAAGAAAGTATCATTGTTAACCTTATGTGACCTTTCAAAGGCTTTTGACAGTGTAAATCATAATACTCTTTTAAATAAACTTTCTCAGCTAAATATTGATGAATTTTGGTTTAGCAATTATTTAAGTAACAGAAGTATGTCAGTTCGACTCACTAATAATATGTCTAAAAAAATCAAAATCAGCTATGGGGTCCCACAAGGCTCAATTCTCGGTCCGATTTTATTTGGAGTGTATATTAATGACTTATCTGCACATGTTAATTGTTTCCTGTTGCTGACGATACTCAGTTTTTGCACTCTAACACGTTACATAACCTCGAACAACTTATTAGAGATACCGAGGATACTCTCTTAAGGTGCAGGAAATATTTTCTTAGAAATGGTCTTATGTTAAATTCATCAAAGACCCAATGCATTTTCATAGGAAATCGTCAACTGTTAGCCAACATACCACCTGACACTACCATAAAATGTAATGGTGATATAATATACCCAAGTAAACACGTTAAGAACTTGGGTCTCTATATTGATCGTTATATGTTGTTTGACGTGCACATCAATGAGCTCAACAGAAAAGTAATGGGTATTGTAATGTATATTAGTAGAATAAGTCATAACTTTGATAAAAAGACGAGAATCATTATTATACAAGCACTTGTTTTAAGTCTAGTTGAATACTGTATTAAGATATGGGGAACGACTAATAATACATTAATATCGTTGGTGCAGAAATTGCAAAATTTCGCAGCTCGGGTGGCAGTAGGAGGAGAGCGAAAATATGAACATGTATCTCCAGCTTTTATGGAGCTAAAATGGCTAAAGGTAAAACAAAAGCATTTGTTGGACGTAGGAATAACTGTATTTAAAGTTTTACGAGGATTTTACCCCGATTGTTTTTTATCGTTTCCAAGTGTAGAAGGTGTAGCAGGTAGTGTGACTCGACAGAGACAACAACTACACGTGCCCCGCACTAACACACACACGGGGGACAGGTGTACCACAGTGCTGGACGCCACACTCTGGAACACTCTCCCGCTGCCCCT
The DNA here is from genome assembly GCA_036785275.1 of Cancer borealis. Classification (NCBI taxonomy): domain Eukaryota; kingdom Metazoa; phylum Arthropoda; class Malacostraca; order Decapoda; family Cancridae; genus Cancer; species Cancer borealis. The sequence continues at coordinate 4,702 of JAXIVD010010044.1, forward strand.
CAAGCAATCACCTACTCTCACGATTTTTAAAACTAGACTTAAGGAATTTCTTTTAATTGTAAATATGTAACATTTTAAGGTATAGACCTGGCATATTTGTGCTGCATTTTTTTTCTTCTTATTTTTGTCTTTGCGTACGTAATAATATTATGTATTTTGTTCGTTTTATATGTTCTATTTTTGACATTCATATTTTTGTAAATTGCCAAACCATGTGTAATAGCCACATTGGTGGAAATAAATAATCTGAATCTGAATCTCTCTCTCTCTCTCTCTCTCTCTCTCTCTCTCTCTCTCTCTCTCTCTCTCTCTCTCTCTCTCTCTCTCTCTCTCTCTCTCTCTCTCTCTCTCTCTCTCTCTCTCTCTCTCTCTCTCTCTCTCTCTCGTAATGTAAGGAAAACACTACTTGATTACACAACGCCAACAACTGAAAAAATTAACTAGCTGACGTGAAAACTTGGTCTCGCTTTGTAAGAATCACTCCTCTACAATTTCCAAGGCGTAGACAGGAAAGAATGTTTGCCCATCGGCCGCGAGATCCAGTGAAACTCTTACCGTCATAACTAATATTCTTCCACATTCTTCCATCGATTATAGAAGAAAATAAAATGTTTATCACTCCTTGATTACACGTCGAAGGAAGAGAAACTCAACATTTAATATCTACACCTACATACAACACATACGTACACACACCGGCAAGGACAGTCTATTTAGGTAGGTGATTATACATGGTTTTGAGTGCCTGTGTGAGGGAGAGTTAGTGAATGAGTGAAGATCTTGTTTTTTCTAAGCTTTCTGAGTGTGTTGAAAGAATAACAATAATAATAAAACTGTTGATGAGATGTTAATATTACTGAACATGTGATGGTCAAGGTGCAATGAAACTATAAGATAGGATAGTGTGTATATGATTTTGCACTTCTTTTTATATCATATTGAAAATGTTGTTCATATATTGTGTTTTGTTTACGAATCCTTGACTGAAGTGGTGGAAATCAAACTGTGTGTGCGTGTGTGTGTGTGTGTGTGTGTGTGTGTGTGTGTGTGTGTGTGTGTGTGTGTGTGTGTGTGTGTGTGTGTGTTGTCTGTGTGTGTGTGTGTGTGTGTGTGTGTGTGTGTCTGTGTGTGTGTGTGTGTGTGTGTGTGTGTGGGTGGGTGTGTGGGTGTGGGTGTGTGTGTGTGTGTGTGTGTGTGTGTGTGTGTGTGTGTTTGTGTGTGTGTGTGTGTGTGTAGTACTCTAACAATCCATCTATTAGCTGTTCGTCTCGTAATGTGTCCTGCCAACGTCCGTGACTTTTCTTTTAAATGTCACACAATGTCACAAAACTCATTGACATATATTGAATAAGATGATATGTTGGCACACGCCACGACAAACTATCCTCTTGTCGTCCTGAAGAGAAGACGATAAGATAACGGGTCCAAATTTGAAAAAGAGAGAGAGAGAGAGAGAGAGAGAGAGAGAGAGAGAGAGAGAGAGAGAGAGAGAGAGAGAGAGAGAGAGAGAGAGAGAGAGAGAGAGAGAGAGAGAGAGAGAGAGAGAGAGAGAGAGAGAGAGAGAGAGAGAGAGAGAGAGAGAGAGAGAGAGGTTATGTAGATATTTCCATAACTTTTGTTCAAACTGAATCTGAGTTGGTGTTCTACAGGAAGCATGCAGCAGTCAGCAAGTTCTCGACATACCGAGAAACTATTAAAAAAGTTGATGGTGGGTGATTGATATTTGGATGGTAATGTAGGAATCACGGCTAATAAAAAGCTGAAATTGAAACAAACTAAATGGAGATGTCAAAATAAGATTTATAAATATTCCTGTAGCGAGCACTCAACTGCCTTGCGTTCAGCTGGTGAAGAGATTGTCATGTTGCCCACCTTTAAACGGGAAATCTCTTAACCGGAAGTCGAAGAATTGAAGGTTTTGTGATTCTCATCCTATTTACAGACAATACAAATAATGAATCATGCTTCAAAGATATGAATTATTTACTTTTATTATGTTTATTAATTCGTTTCATCATTTTCCAGGTGCCGGAGACAGACTCCTTCGAGAGGAAGACCCGAGTCCACGAGATCCAGATTCCCAGAGCCAACACGGTGTCGACCAGCACGGCGCGGAGCTGATCACTGACCATTGATGCTGCAGAAAGGCTGTAAGTATGCTGATAATGAAGCTTATAAGAAGGCTGATGATCAAGCTTGTTAAGAGTCGTCTGACCATAAACAAGCCTGTTAGGAGTCATTTGACTATAAACAAGCCTACTTAGGAGTCGTCTGACTATAAACAAGCCTGTTAGAAGTCGTCTGACTATAAGCAAGCCTGTTAGAAGTCGTCTGACTATAAGCAAGCCTGTTAGAAATCATCTGACTAGAAACAAGCCTGTTAGAAGTCAGACGACTAGGCCTGTTAGGAGGCAAGTGAGTAAGCCTGTTAGGAGGCAGGTGAGTAAGACTGTTAGGAGGCAGGTGAGTAAGCCTGTTAGGAGGCAGATGAGTAAGCCTGTAAGGAGGCAGATGAGTAAGACTGTAAGGAGGCAGATGAGTAAGACTGTTAGGAGGCAGGTGAGTAAAACTGTTAGGAGGCAGATGAGTAAGCTTGTAAGGAGGCAGATGAGTAAGCCTGTTAGGAGGCAGATGAGTAAGCCTGTTAGGAGGCAGATGAGTAAGCCTGTTAGGAGGCAGATGAGTAAGACTGTTAGGAGGCAGATGAGTAAGACTGTTAGGAGGCAGGTGAGTAAGACTGTTAGGAGGCAGATGAGTAAGCCTGTTAGGAGGCAGATAAGTAAGACTGTTAGGAGGCAGATGAGTAAGCCTGTTAGGAGGCAGATGAGTAAGACTGTTAGGAGGCAGATGAGTAAGACTGTTAGGAGGCAGGTGAGTAAGACTGTTAGGAGGCAGGTGAGTAAGCCTATAAAGAGGCAGATAAATGAAGGCAATAAACAAGCCTGTCAGGAGGCTGAATGTCACAGTGGCCTGCGGAAAGGCCGGGGCAGGCTGCCATCACCCTAGTGATGCCAAAGAAATAAATATTGGTGGAGACATCACTAAAACACACATACACACACACACACACACACACACACACACACACACACACACACACACACACACACACACACACACACACACACACACACACACACCGACACCAACAACACACCGACATTAACATCAACACCTCAACAAAACACCATCAACACACCGACACATCAACACACCGAGACTTCATCAACACCGTCATATCAACACACCGACACTTCATCAACACCGACACTTCATCAACACCGTCATATCAACACACCGACACTTCATCAACACCGACACTTCATCAACACCGACATATCAACACACCGAGCCTTCATCAACACCAACACTACATCAACATCAACACCGACACTTCATCAACACCGTCATATCAACACACCGACACTTCATCAACACCGACACTTCATCAACACCGACATATCAACACACCGACACTTCATCAACACCGACACTTCATCAACATACCGACACTTCATCAACACCGACATATCAACACACCGACACTTCATCAACACCGACACTTCATCAACACACCGACACTTCATCAACACCGTCATATCAACACACCGACACTGCATCAACACCGACACTTCATCAACACCGACATATCAACACACCGACACTTCATCAACACCGTCATATCAACACACCGACACTTCATCAACACCGACATATCAAAACACCGACACTTCATCAACACCGACACTATATCAACACCGACATTTCATCAACACCGACATTTCATCAACACACCGATATATCAACACACCGACACTTCATCAACATCAACACCGACATATCAACACACCGACACTTCATCAACATCAACACCGACATATCAACACACCGACACTTCATCAACACCGACATATCAACACACCGACACTTCATCAACACCGACACTTCATCAACACCGACATATCAACACACCGACACTTCATCAACATCAACACCGACATATCAACACACCGACACTTTATCAACACCGACATATCAACACACCGAAACTTCATCAACATCAACACCGACATATCAACACACCGACACTTCATCAACACCGACATATCAACACACCGACACTTCATCAACATCAACACCGACATATCAACACACCGACACTTCATCAACACCGTCATATCAACACACCGACACTTCATCAACACCGACATATCAACACACCGACACTTCATAAACACCGACACTTCATCAACACCGTCATATCAACAAATCGACACTTCATCAACACCGACATATCAACACACCGACACTTCATCAACACCGACATATCAACACAACGACACTTCATCAACATCAACACCGACATATCAACACACCGACACTTCATCAACACCGACATATCAACACACCGAGACTTCATCAACATCAACACCGACACTTCATCAACACCGACATATCAACACAATGACACTTCATCAACACCGACACTTCATCAACACCGACACTACATCAACACCGACACTTCATCAACATCGACACTACATCAATACACCGATATTTCATCAACACTGACATTTCATCAACACACCGACACTTCATCAACACTGACACTTCATCAACACAGCAACATATCAACACACCGACATATCAACACACCGACATATCAACACACCGACACTTCATCAACACCGACACTACATCAACACACCAACATATCAACATACCGACACATCAACACACCGACATATCAACACACCCACATATCAACACACCGACACTTCATCAACACACCAACATATGAACACACCAACACATCGACACATTGAGACTACATCAACACCGACACATCAACACACCGACACATCAACACACCGACATATCAACACATCGACACATCAACACATCAACACACCGACACATCAACACACCGACACATCAACACACCGACACATCAACACACCGACACATCAACACACCGACACATCAACACACCGACATATCAACACACCGACACATCAACACACCGACATATCAACCCACCGACACATCAACACACCGACACATCAACACACTGACATATCAACACACCAACATATCAACACACCGACACATCTACACACCGACACATCAACACACCGACATATCAACACATCAACACACCGACACATCAACACATCAACACACCGACACATCAACACATCAACACACCGACATATCAACACATCAACACACCGATACATCAACACACCAATACATCAACACACCGACACATCAACACATCAACACACCGACATATCAACACATCAACACACCGACACATCAACATATCAACACACCGACACATCATCACATCAATACACCGACATATCAACACACCAACACATCAACACACCGACACATCAACACATCAACACACCGACCTATCAACATATCAACACACCAACATATCAACACACAGACATATCAACACATCAACACACCGACACATCAACACATCAACACATCAACACATCAACACACCGACACATCAACATATCAACACACCGACATATCAATATATCAACACACCAACATATCAACACACCGACATATCAACACACGATCAACACATCAACACAGTATCGACACATCAACACACCGACACACCATCAACACATCAACACATCAACACACCAGCGACACATCAACACACCGACACACCATCAACACATCAACACATCAACACACCGACACACCATCAACACATCAACACACCGACACACCATCAACACATCAACACACCATCGACACATCAACACACCATCAACACATCAACACATCAACACACCATCGACACATCAACACATCATCGACACATCAACACACCGACACACCATCGACACATCAACACACAGACACATCAACACACCGACACATCAACACACCGGCATATCAACACACCGACACATCAACACACCGACATATCAACACACCGACACATCAACACACCGACATATCAACACACCGACACATCAACACACCGACACATCAACACACCGACATATCAACACACTGACATATCAACACACCGACATATCAACACACCGACATATCAACACACCGACACATCAACACACCGACATATCAACACACCGAGACATCAACACACCGACACATCAACACACCGACACATCAACACACCGACATATTAACACACCGACACATCAACACACCGACACATCAACACACCGACATATCAACACACTGAGACATCAACACAACAACAACACACACACACACACACCAACAACACACACACCAACAACACACACACACACACACACACACACACACACACACACACACACACACACACACACACACACACACACACACACACACACACACACACACATCAACAACACATTCACACACACACACACTCACACACACACACCAACAACACATTCACACACACAGACACACACACACACACACACACACACACACACACACACACACACACACACACACACACACACACACCAACAACACATTCACACACAGACACACACACACACACCAACAACACATTCACACACACACACACACACACACACACACACACACACACACACACACACACACACACACACACACACACAGACAGACACAGACACACACACACACACACACACACACACACACACACACACACACACACACACACACACACACACACACACACACCAACAACACACACCAACAACAGACACAAACACACACACACACACACACACACACACACACACACACACATACATACACACACACACACACACACACACACACACACACACACACACACACACCAATACACCAACACACTCTCACAAACATACACACCAACAACACACTCTCACAAACATACACACCAACAACACTCTCACACACATACGCACCAACAACACACACCAACAACACACACCAACAACACACACACACGAACAACAACAACAACACACACACACACACACCAACAACACACTCACACACACAGACCAACAACACACACACACACACACACACACACACACACACACACACACACACACACACACACACACACACACACACACACACACACACACACACACACACACACACACACACACACACACACACACACACACACACACACACACACACATAATTTCCGAGGAGTACACAAGGAAGAGTGTTTGCCCATCAGCTGTGAGATCCAATGAAACTCTTACCATCAAAACTAATATTCTTCCTTGTTCGTCCATCGATTATAGAAGAAAGAAAAAATATGTTTATCACTCCTTGATTACACGTCGAAGGAGGAGAAACTCAACATTTAATATTTACACATACATACAACACATACGTACACACACCGGCAAGGACAGTCTATTTAGGTAGGTGGTTATACATGGGTTTGAATACCTGAGTGAGTGAAAGTTTGTCTTCCTGCACAATTATAAGGTTAATGGCTGCCTTCTTTTTATAGTAAAGGTCTGTCCCAAAGTCAGTGATGAGAGAAAAAAAAAGATAGTAGATAAAGGAGTTTCGTAATTCCATCATGGTGGCTGGTACCAATGTGCCATGGTCATTTTATTCCCGCAGAAAAATCAAATTAGAAAGTAACCTTTAATTGGCTATTTTGTTCTGGTATGCTTGGAAGAAATAAAAACGGATTAAGAATGATGAGGTTATGCGTTGAGCGAGAGGTGATTGGATACACTTCATTGTTTGTAAAGTAGGATGTTTCTCAGTACGAATGAGTGAGACAAGAGAGTGGAAAGGTTGTTGATAGAGCGATGATGGATTATGCGGTTGTGACCAGAAATGTAATAGGAAGGCTGGTGAATGTGAGATATTTTGAGGGGAGGGAGTGGAGGTACTACATTTAACCACTGTCTGCTGGAGGGAAAGTTGAGAGTAGGTATGAGTGGGTGAGAGCTTTGAGAGTTGAGGTGTTAAGGATGTTTTGAAAGTGAGTTGTGTAGAAAGAGAGAGTGATGAAGTGTAAGTTAAAAATGGACGATGAGTGAAATGCAATGAAAGAACAGGAGAATGATGGCATGGAGGATGAATGGCAGCTGTTTAAAGTGTTGTGAAGGGATGTGTAGAGAAGATGTGACGAGTAGGTGGTAGGGTGAGAAAAGAATGGAATAGTGGGTGTGGGGCTAAGTGTGGCTTATTCCTATCATTATCATTATTATTACTATTATTATTATCATTATCATTATTATACATAGACATAGACACATACACATACGTTTTAGTGTACGTGCATTCACTCACGCACTAAGAACAACAACAAATATAATTAAGGGATATAAAAGGAAAAAGAAATAAACTTAAGTTAAGGAAAATCGTATGATGACAAAGAAGATTCGTATCTAACGTAGTGTTGAATTCGCAGGAAAGATAGATAGATAGATAGATAGATAGATAGAGAGAGAGAGAGAGAGAGAGAGAGAGAGAGAGAGAGAGAGAGAGAGAGAGAGAGAGAGAGAGAGAGAGAGAGAGAGAGAGAGAGAGAGAGAGAGAGAGAGAGAGAGAGAGAGACAGAGAGAGAGAGAGACAGACAGACAGAGAGACAGACAGACAGACAGACGAACACAAACATACAGTCAAACATGTAGCCCTGGAACAACATATTCATTTTTTCCTTTTCTCTCTTCCTTTCTTCTTCCTTCCTTCCTCTATTTTCTACCTGTCACTTTCCTCCTCCCTTTCTGTCTTTTTTTTTTTCTCTCTCTCTCTCTCTCTCTCTCTCTCTCTCTCTCTCTCTCTCTCTCTCTCTCTCTCTCTCTCTCTCTCTCTCTCTCTCTCTCTCTCTCTCTCTCTCTCTCTCTCTCTCTCTCTCTCTCTCTCTCTCTCTCTCTCTCTCTCTCTCTCTTTTTCTCCTAACGCAGCAGAAGGCATGTCACTTACTCAGCTCCTCCTCGTCCTTAACTAATTTAAATCTCCCTAACAAGGTCTGTGAATTCATTTGCGTTCCTTCCACAATTTTATGTATCACTAATCCTTAGAGAAATCACTACTTTTTGCTCCTTCGGAATTACATATATTCAAGTCATTTTCATTCTTCCATTAATGTGGTTATGATGTTTTGGCATCGTTTTAATTACACGTCGTCAAACTTGTGATATTAAATTAAAGATTGGTGTACGTTGAAGAAATTAATACGAGTTGTAAGAATCAATTCATACAATAATACATTTATGAATTCAGGAATAAATTAATAACATGTATCTAATAAGTCTGATTTTCTTTCCAATTGAGTGGAATTTCCGATAGGTTAAAAAATATAACACCGAGCAAGCATTGTGGAGACGCTCAGACCCACCACGACGGACCCGAGGTGAGGCTGCAGAACATACTTATAAAAAGGACGTTTGTGGGTGATGGATGAGACGGATGACTTCGCAGGGCACCTGAGGCTATATCCCTTCC
>JAXIVD010010045.1:0-7500 GCA_036785275.1 Cancer borealis
AGTGTGGCCCTGACGCCCTGCATCCTGTTTTGTGGTGTCACTCGCAGGGAAGCACCGCCAGGCCAACCAGGAACCATGGATGGCTTACACATACCTCTTTTTCCTCCTTCACTTCCTTTAGTAACCTTCCCATATTTAGTATTTATTTAATTATATTTTTTTTCATACCATGACCATCGACGTGTTGCTGTGCAGGCCTTCCTTACAACTTCCTTTTCATCTGCCACACATTATGCTCTCTTACCTTAGCTATTGAAATTGAACTCTATATATCCATAGTATAGGGAGGGCTATTCTCTTATGATTAGTTAGAGCACTTTTAAATTATACGATAACTTTTCTTACGATACAAACCAATCAACGCCAATAAAATCTGTTTGTCTTCATGGGGCACCAGCTGGCGAGCTGTTGCGTTGGTTAGCAAACCTTTCTCTGTTATTCCAGTTTGCTCGCGAACTTGCTTCAATTTGTAAAACCTCTTCTCCTCGGTGCTGGTAAAATACAGCGTGATGTGCATATTTCGTGATGTGATGGCAGTGTGAGGTGTGGTGTATAGGGTATGAGGTGTGAGTGTGAGGTGTGGAGTGTCTGGTGTGTGGATGGAAGTATATTGGTGGGCAGTGGTGAGTGTGGAAGATGTGTTTATTCAGGACCGACTGGGAACACCTCTTGAATAAAATGAAATACGGACGTGTAAATATCAACGAAAAATAGTAATGACACCAGGACTTCAATCTGTCAGGTCCGTGTTGCTCCAAGCGGACTGTCCAAGCTTAGATAGACTCTTGTGCTTCATTGTACTTCATCTCAGCACCACATTCATAGCCAGTGTGTCGCAGGAGTGGTAGTACATAGACAGCTAAGCACTACGTTCACTTCATAAGGATTCCGGAAACCCAGTAGGGAAAAATGACAAAAAAGAACAAAATTGGATGTGGTAGTAATTCAGTGAAGATTTGAAGTTTGGATTCTTGTTAATGTTTTACTTCCAAGTCATTCACGCGACTGAGTAGGTGGTGAGAGTACACAGGTGGACGGACGGCTGGTGGAGTGACGCATCTGCCTGTCATCGAGGGAGGGGGAAGGAGGGGGGGAAGGGATGGGTGACAAGCTGCTGTGGGAGTCGCACTTTCCATATCTTTCCTGACACACTGAAGCTTGTTTTGTTGATTCTCTCTCTCTCTCTCTCTCTCTCTCTCTCTGTCTCTCTCTCTCTCTCTCTCTCTCTCTCTCTCTCTCTCTCTCTCTCTCTCTCTCTCTCTCTCTCTCTCTCTCCTTCAGTTTTTGTCACTTATCTTTACATTTTCCTCCCTTGTTTGTGTGTGTGTGTGTGTGTGTGTGTGTGTGTGTGTGTGTGTGTGTGTGTGTGTGTGTGTGTGTGTGTGTGTGTGTGTGTGTGTGTGTGTGTGTGTGTACTTCCCACAAAAAGCCCTACCTTAATACTTTCCTCGAGTCGCCAAACCACCTGTGGTTGTGTGTTCAGTACAATATACATAGTTACAAGAATAAACGAAACTTGTTGTCAAAGGCCAGAACGTGATTACATAGATGCGGTTCTACTAGGCATTCCAACCTTATCACTCGACCTTCCAGTGATGTGTTAAGGTAAATAGACTTTAGGTGATCCATATTAAACTTTTCACGCAATGTCATTGGTTTAATAGATAGCAGTTAATGTTCATTGTGGTATTTACAGCTAACAATGGAGGATGTGCAATCGCCTTATATCGTTCCGGTTTGCTTTGCTTGATGATTACAATCGGATATTAAATCGACCGTATCATAAACGGGGAGGGAGTGAGGCGCCTGCTGGTAGCACACCCCATCCTGACCGTGCTGGATGGTGCTTCATAATAGGACAAACTTTCATTATATTCAATTATTAAATATTTTTATTGTCAATCATTTTTTTAAAACTGCGACTCCCGTGGTTGATGGTGAGACTTTGTTCTCCCTCGTTTCTCATACTCGTCTCCAGCTTGCTTGGTGATGCTCCTTCTAATGAACCCAGCAGACAACGGACCCTCAACCTGCGTACCTTACTTAGTCTGCCGCCAAGCATCCTGTATTACATTCACCACTCAACTCCGGGACACATGTTTGAACTTATTCTTTTATTGATATACCTGTGTGAATTAGACCATCGCAACGTAGAGAGTGAGAAGAGACCGTTTTTGCCTCCCCCCCCTCCTCCACAAAACGTCAGCTGGTGCAGGGGAAGGGAGGGGACGAGAGAGGATGAGCTGCGCCGCGCCACGCTACCCTCCTGTCTTGTCCTAAGCAGGGAGTCCGTCACAGTCATCCGTGTGGTGTATTGTGTGTGTGTGTGTGGCCTCACTAATGGCGCCTCTCGTTAACACACGCTCTTGGACTCCTGATCCTCCAGCGGCATCGCGATACTGTACGTCGACCAATTAGTAATGTGCAACGACCAACTATTCCTCCTCGTCTCCATCAGTGCCAGGGTTAGTTTTGTACTCACTGCGGGGTTATCAACGGGAGTCTCGGCACTTGAGTTTGGTGATCGGGGGCCTGGAATCACCTCTCTGTGGAGTGAACTGATGCTGAAGATGTCACACAACTTAAGCCTTCAAACAGTGTTGTGTTTTGTTGTTTTTTGTTTTTAATGAATGGGCTATTATTGTTGGGGTCATGTCTGGTGCGTCCATGAATTTGGGTTTTTCTGAATCTCTTCGCCAGTTTTTCCTCCTCCTAGATGTTGGCTCTAATCAGGAGCCTTCCTCATCCTTGTATGGAGTACGTGTTTCATGTGTTGGGGGATTCCACTCACACACCTCTCATAAACATAATGGAGACTAAAGATTTTCCTCTCATCAATTCGTCTTTACTAATTGACGGTCTTCAATATCTCATTCTCAAACACAACTCTTTTTACTTTTTAGGCAGCTGCGATTAAACCATTTCATGAAGTTGTTGTAGCCAGGCTTCTGTACACGCAATAAAAAAAGAAAAAACTACGATACGAATTTACAGTGCTTTAAATTCTTTGTAGAGGTTGGGTAAATAATTCAATAAAGTAATGAATGAAGAACGAGGAGTAATTCATATGTATTAATCTTAAGAGTTCTGCTGATCTTTTTACTTTAGTGACTGGGCAATGATTGTTGAAATAAGGAAAAACAGGAAGGCATTTGCTTAAGCGTGATGAACTAATGATATGGATGAACAGTATAAAAAAATATATATGTTCTTTGTCCTCTCCTCCACCCTTTACACGGTTAGCCGGGCACCAAGCACCAGCCGGACCAAGAGGAGGAAAAAGGCCGGCTGAACTAAAGCCAATGAGACGCTAAACAGATATAGTGCTTTATCATTATGTGTCTGTGTTTCTTACGTGCCAAAGATGTGCTTCAGTGCCTGTCTTCTATTCTTCTGTTAAGGAAAGACGAGAGTAAGCTGGCATGCACCGCCCCAGCTTGTCAGTCCTGGAGGTTAAGCAGCTGTATTAAAGAGTCAATGCGGTGATGATGAATAAATTATGTAGATATTCGATAACACTGACTGACACGCGTCTCTTCTTTTCCTTTTCATTTGCCGAAGCTGATTAAAGTCACATGCATAATCACCGATATCTCATTGTTTTATGAAAATTTTTTTATATAGTTTGTTCTCTCTCTCTCTCTCTCTCTCTCTCTCTCTCTCTCTCTCTCTCTCTCTCTCTCTCTCTCTCTCTCTCTCTCTCTCTCTCTCTTCTCTCTCTCTCTCTCTCTCTCTCTCTCTCTCTCTCTCTCTCTCTCTCTCTCTCTCTCTCTCTCTCCAGCGCCCTTGAAGCGAGTCAAAGAAAATATTGTAATGAGATTATGAGCTATACATTGTGAAGCTTCGATCTCATATAAAAGATCTTAGAGCGTTCTGTCCCGGCTGGTCGCCATTATTTTGTTATCCGCACACACGCACACACACACACCACACAACACACACACACACACACACACACACACACACACACACACACACACACACACACACACACACACACACACACACACACACACACACATTGAGTTGACTAATTGGAGGACGAGGAGGAGGGGCGGGTAGTGTCGGGGATATATACATTTTTTTTGTGTGTGCGCAATAGATTTATGTCATTATCCTCCGTTTGTCTATTATTCTATTATGTAATCTAAAAAAAAATGCATTCATCTGTTGCACCCGCGTCCACCCCCGCGCGCACTCTCACACACACACACACACACACACACACACACACACACACACACACACACACACACACACACACACACACACACACATAACTGGTCTAAGCCACACCTCTCTTCATTTACTGGATAGGCAGCCTTTCCACCTCTCCTCTCTCGTTCTGTCTTTAGTCTGTGCAGTTAGGTAAGCTCTCTCTCTCTCTCTCTCTCTCTCTCTCTCTCTCTCTCTCTCTCTCTCTCTCTCTCTCTCTCTCTCTCTCTCTCTCTCTCTCTCTCTCTCTCTCTCTCTCTCTCTCTCTCTCTCGTCTCCTTTGTATGTTTTTTTTTCTTCAGACTTTCTTTTCTCTATGAATCAACAGCTTTTTTTTTCGTCTTCACCACGTCTTTGTACATGATTTTTTTTGTTCTGCTCTTCATATCGATATCCCGCTCTACCCAAAGAACTACGTGGTCTCCTGCATGTTACGGAACTCACTTCTACACCTTTATTGTGTTTACATTCTAAGCTGACCTGCAAATGTTGCCAGAGGAGCGAGTTGGCGCCGGGCGAGGCTGCCAAAGGGGTTTGACGGAAAGGGAGGGAGTAGGGAGGGGCAAGGACAAAAGTGGTGTGAGGTGTGGGGTTAGGGGGTAGGGGGGGCGGAGGGGAGGGGAGGGAAGGGGGGAGGGTGCTCATCGTGTGGTCGCCTCAAGCTCAGATAGTCGTGCATGATTGTCGACTGTGAATACATCGTTTAGCAAGTAATGTGTGGCCTCACCTTCCTGCCGAATTAGGATGCAGCGGCCTGGCAGGGTGTGGAGGAGGGGTGAAAGGGGGGGATGGGATTTGCCTCATCTCCACATTATACTATATCGTGTCCTCAAGTATTGTTTGTATATTGGCACTATAGGCAGTCACTTACTGAAGGAGTGTTTCTGTGCTACCCTTCCTTACTTCCTCCCTCCCTTCCTTCCTCCATTCCTGCCTCCATTCCTTCCTTCCTTCCTTCCGTCCGTCCCGACTCGTGACCTTGAAAGTCCAGCAGCATCCAGACCCACCTAGGTGAACCTGGCCCACAAATTAATATGTGGCGTGGTTCGGTCCATGACCTTGTGGCTGGGCGGCGGGCGGCAAGTTGACTAGCTGGGCAGAGCTTACTATCTGTTGGCTGGTCACCTGTTAAACTAACGATGATTTTACGTGATTATTTTACGAAGCCGAGTCTAGGTGATGCGTGCACTTACCTGCTTATCTGTTCATGCACTTACATATTGTTTGGGCTGCAGACTGGTCCTTGCTGTTAACTGACATTTGTTCTTTTATCATTCTTCTCCATGTGTCTGCTGCTCTTAAAATGTCAGCCGGCGCCACCCTCACTTAATGGTATTCTGAGTCGATCGCGGGGCGGGTCACCATGCCAACGCCTAATGCCAAGTTCGTACTGAAGTAATTTATGGACGCAGCTACACCACACCTCCAAATCGGGCTTCAAGAGCGCAAAACTCTCCAGTAAGGAAATGTAATTTTGTAAAACTACTTTAGCCACATTTTCTTCCGGACAGGATGTTTTCTTATCAAACTGCCGAGGTACTACTTGACCACCTTCGCACACACTTGATCATAAGTGTGTGCAGGATGTTTGAGCAGCAGCAGCAAGCTAGAGGGAAGAGCAGACTGCAGAATGTTCCTGGTTCACGTCACTGCCTCGTGGCGGGGGAGCAGCGAGTGTCTGTGCAGGACTCCAGTGTGCCTCTCAGTCTGACCTTCGCCACACCAACCCAACCTCACCCCGAGACCTTTATCTCCGAGAATTGCCACAAGAAATGAGAGTTGAGAGCGTTGCATGATGCTGCGCTCTCGAATCTCTTTCTCGCCGCCGTGGGGTCAGGCGTGGACGGTGTGCCCACCCAACCCCTCCAGGCCGTAATTCTGCTCCTTACTTTCTCCTTCATTCGCTTACACCGTGTTCCTGTTTTTTTTTTTTTTTTTTTTTTTTTTTTTTTTTTTTTTTCCTTTACTCTCTCCTGTGCAAGTAGCATTGTAAGTACCAACTCGCCTCATGTTTTCTTTGTCTGTCTTTGTCTTGATTTTGGGCATGCTGGTCTTTGTCTATGTCTTTGTGTGTCTCCTTGTGTATTGGTTCGTGTGTGTGTGTCCTCTCTCTCTCTCTCTCTCTCTCTTCTCTCTCTCTCTCTCTCTCTCTCTCTCTCTCTCTCTCTCTCTCTCTCTCTCTCTCTCTCTTCCCTGCGTTCAGTGGCTGCGTCACACCCACCCTCACCACCCTGCTCCTCCCCACACCCGGGCTGCCACCTCGCCGGGGCACCACAAGTACACCCCATCGACACCCTGTGATGCCTTGCTTGATCAACTCATTAACTCGCCATGAGTCACCACAGGGAGGAGGAGGAAGGAGGAGGTGTATGTAGTAGGGAAGGGGACGTGTAAGGAGGCGTGACGAGACAGACCTCATCAGACAGAATACTATAAACAAGAGATCAAGCTGTACATGGTGTCTTCTGTGGTGTCTGTTTGAATTAAGTTGGCGTAGCGTCTGAGGGGAGTACGCATGCACTTGTTAGACTGGGTAGGAGGTGAAGCCCGAGTCCTTCTGGTGTGTGTGGTCAGTATGCCGGGGTTGGGCGCGGGCGCGGTAGTTACTGATGAGGTGTGAGTTGTCTTGCGGAGCTCCCAGACCCTCTACGCCCACACTACACTACCTCTACTTATTCTGTGCAGGGCGCTGGTGACCCTGAGTGTGTGTGTGTGTGTGTGTGTGTGTGTGTGTGTGTGTGTGTGTGTGTGTGTGTGTGTGTGTGTGTGTGTGTGTTTCTATCCATCTCTGTCTCAGTTTCTTTCTCTTTTTTTTTATATTTTCTTTCATTCTTTCTTTTCTTTCTCTCTTTCGTTCTCTTTCTTTCTTCTCCTATGTCTTTTTTTTCTCTCTCTCTCTCTCTCTCTCTCTCTCTCTCTCTCTCTCTCTCTCTCTCTCTCTCTCTCTCTCTCTCTCTCTTCTCTCTCTCTCTCTCTCTCTCTCTCTCTCTCTCTCTCTCTCTCTCCTCTGTATGTCATGTTTCAGACAAACACACAAAAACTTGTATTATATGTGCGTCTTCACCTCCAAGAATGCAGACATTTACAAATGCTGTCTACACACACACACACACACACACACACACCACACACACACACACACACACACACACACACACACACACACACACATCGCTGATTCCTATCAACCTTGCATTTTAACGCCCTTGAGTGAGGGTGGTGATGGTGTGTGTCGTGGATGGGCGTGCGTTGATGTGGTGTTGGGAGTCGCGCTCTTTGGGGGCA
>JAXIVD010010045.1:12500-14168 GCA_036785275.1 Cancer borealis
TAGGGTGTTTGTGTGTATGTATGTGTCTTAGAGAGAGAGAGAGAGAGAGAGAGAGAGAGAGAGAGAGAGAGAGAGAGAGAGAGAGAGAGAGAGAGAGAGAGAGAGAGAGAGAGAGAGAGAGAGAGAGAGAGAGAGAGAGAGTTATCAGTTAAAAAAAAGAAAATGAATCGAGAGTTTATCGACTCCTTTCAGTAATCTTATGCTTGCATATGCACTTGCAACTTCATTTGTTTAATCTTTATTTGACTGTAAACTTGTCTTAACTTTGAAATAACTAATCCACTTCTAGTTATGTTAATGAACCCTTGTTAAGAGAGAGAGAGAGAGAGAGAGAGAGAGAGAGAAGAGAGAGAGAGAGAGAGAGAGAGAGAGAGAGAGAGAGAGAGAGAGAGAGAGAGAGAGAGAGAGAGAGATATACTCACCATGGGCCAGAGAGTTAGGCCAAGCAGGGCGTGGTTAGCTTCGCCAGGATAGGGAAGGTCGCTGCCTGGCTGGGGTTGGCCAATAGAGCGAAGGTTAGATGCCATCAAGAGGGACGCAACCTTTGCAGGAGGGGGTGGTGGCAGCCTCCCTTGGCCACACACACACACACCACACCTGCAACGTACACCACCGTAACGCAGAAGAAGGAGGTGTGCGAAGTGCCTCCGACACGTCAACAGCTCACACTAGTGGTGGGTGTGACGCACGGAGGAAAACTACGCGTTGTACTAACTTTCTTATTAATAAACATCGTAACACCTTGGTAAGAGAGAGAGAGAGAGAGAGAGAGAGAGAGAGAGAGAGAGAGAGAGAGAGAGAGAGAGAGAGAGAGAGAGAGAGAGAGAGAGAGAGAGAGAGAGAGAGAGAGAGAGAGAGATATGATAAACGAACTCGACCTACGACACGCATGAAGTCACTCCACAACGACCTTGAGAAACAAGGACCGTCGATAATCGTTCATCCCTCACAGGCGGGGCGAGGCGAGGCGAGGATGGCGGCCTCTGACAGCAGTCCGTCGGGGCGTGAGGGGCAAGACCTTAGCCATGCCAGTGACGGAGTAGCCTCGTGGTGTGGGTGGGTGGGTGGGGTGAGGTAGGCGTTATGGGGCAGCGGTACACCAGACCTTTACATGAGGCCTTGGCTGTGGTGGGCGAGGGTGTCTAGCATTAGCTTCCACAACATTGTCCTTGGTTCGAGTCTCAAAAAACTGTTGCGCACCACATTACATTATATATCACCTTCTGTATGACGTTCTTGTAAAAAAAAAAAAAAAATGCTAGTAATATTGAGCTTAAAGCAAAGTCATTATGCAGTTCTCAATGACAAAGTGTAGGAGTGTAATCCGAGAAAGTGGGTGAGGGTGTTAATGTGTTAGTACTTGCGACATACTCCTGGAACACAAACGAAGCTTCCTTGATGGCAGCTTCCTTGATCACACATGGCCAGTGGTATTAGTGATCTTAACGTGTTTTGTTGTAAAAGTGGAACAACCGTATGAACCCAATTGATGTCGTAGCAATCTGTAACCAGCTGACTCACATCCTACTTCCTTCATTCCTTCCCTTGGCACAAAGTAATTATGTTCCTTCCTTGTATTTCTTCCCAATGTGACTCGCTCTGCTGTAACCTGTGAAGCAAACACGCTTGAAGTTGCCTTATCGTACCCCACCTGTGTGTGTGTGTGGT
>JAXIVD010010046.1:0-14166 GCA_036785275.1 Cancer borealis
ATGTGGAGATAGGAGTTTTACGGATAGAATGCTGAGTGGAAAGAAACAAGTAAATATGAAGCATAGTTATAAGTTGGAGAGAGTGTATAACGCTTTGAAGGTCGAGTGTCAAGTGGAGTCTGACAGCTTAATTAAGTCTGTCTTTTGAGTCATTACTCTATAAACTTTTGTAGCCGCGGTGGATCAACAGCATCAAAATCCCTTATGATTATTACTATTATTATTATCATTGTAGTAGTTGTTGTTGTTATTCTTATGGAACCATAACGCCACAAACTCTTACTAGATATATATAAAAAAATAAAAATCATCACATCCTAGTCACCATGGCCTAACAAGAGGAAGCAGGTGATAACAAAATCTAATACGACGGATCCCTTGTCCAGTCTTAACTCTATCAAAACCCTCGCTTTGGCCTTTCCATACCTCCAAAGGCTCCAGGGATAGTGAAGACGAAAGGCGCGTCTCCGTCTTCCCCTTACATCCTGTCTTGTTTGTGTGTGGGTGCGCGAGGCTCTACCGATGAGGGAACTAAAATGTCATTTCCAATTTGTTTGATTATTTCACAAAGGTCCATGGAGGTAGTTATAATGGGATATATATAGAAGATTCTTGGGCACCGGCATGTTCAGAGGCGAAATGAATCTAATCTTTAATATTGAATGTGTGGTAAATAATAAAATATTTTTGATGTAATTAATGACTCATAGATAGTATTATTCAGGTGAAATTTTGATTGAACTTACTTATGCATGGTCATTGTTTTCGAGAGTATGCCGTTCATTATTAACACATTGCTTTTTTCCCCCTATAAATGTGTAATGATGAAGGAATACTCCGTTACAATGATTACATTTCACTACTTGTTCAAACTATTAATTGCCACTTGACTTTACTGTTGCAGCCATTATTAATTATTTCAACATGACGAACCAATTCACATCTTATTGGTGAATTATTTAACAACTCTTTAGTGACTATATTACATTATGAAAAGTCCTACTCGTCATCTGATGAATAAATTTATCTGCTGGACGGAATCAATGCATAGACAACCAGAAATATAGGAGA
Source organism: Cancer borealis (assembly GCA_036785275.1). Classification (NCBI taxonomy): domain Eukaryota; kingdom Metazoa; phylum Arthropoda; class Malacostraca; order Decapoda; family Cancridae; genus Cancer; species Cancer borealis. The sequence goes on from JAXIVD010010046.1 coordinate 1,072, forward strand.
GAAAAAAAATGCATTGGACTTATGGATTTTTTTGTTTAAGAGTAGGACATTTTTTTTTTAATCTTTTACCCATGGCGCCGGTAGGTTTCAGGGAGACCTTAGATGGTTGGCCTCTGTCCGTTAGTAGCGCGGGTTAGATTTTTTAAGTGACGTCTTGTTTCTTCTTATTGATAGGCTCACACTGCCAGCGGAAACTCCTCGCGCATATAACGTTGCAGTCCCGGCGAGGATGGTGTTATGGCAGCATGTGGGTGATCTTAGGCTACTCGGCGGTAGTAACGAAGAAAAGTGGCCAGCCCGTGCCGAGGCTCGAACGCCGGACCCTGAGCTGGTATGCCCAACCGCTAGCCACTAGACCACCGCACTTTAAAGATAAAATAATTAGTCTTACAAGTCTACATGTTATTCACCTCAGTGTGTCGTGTTTCCGTGGAATTAATATTACTTCACTTGAAGCTCAGGTCATTTATTTTTTGCGGTAATATAAGTTTAAAAAAAAATTCATTTACCTCTGAAATAGGAAATAAAATGATGGTTGATGTCCGTTTTTTCTTACGCATTAAAAATCTTTTCATTTCGTTTCTTTTAACTCGCTTATTTTGCAATGGTTCTGATATTTCTCATTGTGTAAGAACAATAATAACAATATTTCGTCAGCCTCGTATGTTGGTGGCCTGGTTTGCGTTTTCTATGCAATGTAATTCTACAAAATAATGGTTTATAAATGTAAGACAGTTTGTTTATTTTTCGGAGGAAGCTGGAAAAGATAAGTTAATGTTGTACTTTTGTTTCCATGTTGAGGTCATGGTGATGTTTGTGTGATTATGTAACAGGGTGACGCATCATGCTTTTTGACATTCTGTGTTGCACCTTCTTGGCCGTGAACAACCTCATTCCTGAAGGCTTAGAGGGTATCACGGGCGCCTTGTATCGACATCGACGGCTTTGTTTGATGGCAAGCTGGAAGCCTCTTACCTCAACGCTCCTTTGTTACTTGCTGTGTCCTGTACTTACTTTCTACTCATCTATTTTTTCTTTACTTTATCTAACTCGTCTTGCTTTTGTTCTCTTAATTAAACATGAAGAATGAACATTACTGGCACATTTTCATCTCTTATTAACGCCAACATCCCTTAGGAAATTAAATCTCTTGTGGATGTAAGGGTGTTGCATTTTGCTTAGTTTCTCTGAATCCTCCAAATGGTTGCATCTGTTGTGATTTGTGATATACTGATAGGCTAACGAGTCTTTGTTTCGTCATTGATGCACACACGCCTCCTCGCATTCTCGTCCTTGTAAAGACACTTCAGGAATGACGCATTGCTGAACGTTGCCCTTGAAATGGAAAGTGTGAATATACGAGTAGTAACCATTCCTGTCTTCCTGGTGACTGCTCTGTTAACTTCCATAATAACGCCAACTTGAGTTTACACGGAACTTTTTAATTTAAATGCAAATGCAATTTATTGTTTATTAATCAACTGCAGATATAGCTAAACAGTTACATGTGGATTATCAGATATATTTGAATTTTTTTATGCTCTATGTGTTTGAGAAATCTAGATATGAATATATATTCCACGGTATTTTTACATAATCCGTTCGATATGTTATACGTAAATGAAATGAAAATCGATTAACTTCCGCTTTCGGGTGAATGTTCTTTTTTCCGCCGCGGGCGACGTAGTCTTTTTCAGTGTAGTTTTATGGCTTTGAGAATCCGTCATGAAGATACTATTACCTTCAAGTACTGAAGACCACGTCACTTGGTTGGTAGGTGGTTGCAGGTTATGTCCCCTTCCCTGCTGCCTCGCCCGCCCAGCCACCACACAGACACACACACCGAGGCCAACCAGCTAGTCATTGATCAGAGGGATATTTATGCAGGTATTCAAATGACCAAGGAATCCTCATGGCCAACAGTACAAAGTGGAGACACATTTTTGTTCATTGTGAAGTCTAAATATTTCTCATTTGGAATACTGCAGTTAGATATTTAAAACAGAGTTAATGCCATGTTACTTTTGTACATGTTACTTTTTAAAAAATGAACAAAATGAATGAGGCAGCAACTTAACACCAGAAATTCACCATTTCAGAATGTGCTGAATTTGCATTTGAACTGCAACCACCCATGAAAAACAGACACGAAATAATATTGTTCAGTATATCATTAAACTTCTCTTCCTCCTCTCCCTCTCCACTGAGACTGAAGTGCACTCATTCGTGCCGCCGCCTCAGTCATATAAGAGTAAGAAAAAAAGGCTTAAAAGAAGAAACTGGTGTAGACAAAACCCCATGCCGTAAGCTGCAGTTTTATTGAGGGATGTGTGGATGGGGTGAAGGGATCCCATAAGAGGCTGAGAGATGCTTGGTAACCTCAAACTCGTATTGTTCGCAGGGGAAGTGTAGCTGAACAGAGGTGGGAAGAGGAGTGTGTTGTACCTGGCTATGGAACTTTAATCCTAGGTCGTTGGAAAGGCTCATAGATAGAGAAGAATTGTTGTACTGTTCAAACTGGACATTCCTTTTAGTTTTCCATACTGTTGGCTGACTGTGTTCTGCTTTAAGTGTCAGATCCTGTTAGGGAGTAAGATTTTTTTCTGTCCATTTTTTATTTCGCTGATGGCTTTGTTGCAGGGGGGATGCAGCGACTCGTACTTTTGCTTTCCAAAGTCGGGTTCATCAGATTTGTGCCTTTTAATCTGTTTGGTCATTTGAATGCAGTCTCAGGCACTTTTGAATGAGGTGTTAAAAATGTTAGTGTTCTGTTAACGATGAGTAATCTAGAGTTTCGTTTATATCTTTGTCAAACCGCTATGATGTAAACATGTTCCTTCAAAACAGTTAATTTACTAGAAATTTTGGTAATATTTTCAAGTTACTTAATCAGGTGTCAGTGTAGCAAGTGTCAAATACTCATTTTCAGCTTTATTTTGTAGTTCAATCCTTCAGAAATAATGTAGTATAAACTAATATATGACAAATGATAATTTTTAGTACATACTGATGTTGTTAGTGGATACAGTTTGTATGTAACACTTATTGATCATAATTTCGAAGAGACAATTTAATAGTTTTTGTGATAGTAAATTTTCTTGAATTACAATACATGTTCGATCCCAATAATCAAGAGGTGCAGATAAAAGGTTGCAAGTAACTTAATAATCTGAAATTAATTACCTTTTGCGTAGATTATTCATTGGACACATTACCGAAAAGAGTGAACTGAACCGTTGCCACTCACGGGGGGAATGATGAAGGGGGAATAAATGGACCTATTCACCCCTATTATTATGATTCAGGTGCAGTGTGGGTGGGAGGTTTGGGTCGCTCTGCTAACCTTGTAAGTGATATACTGAAGAATGTGTTGACAGTTATTTCCAACTGTGAAGGATTCGTAGACTCACAGACATGTGAAGATTACGAGAGAGAGAGAGAGAGAGAGAGAGAGAGAGAGAGAGAGAGAGAGAGGGAGAGAGGGAGAGAGGGAGAGAGAGACAGAGAGAGAGAGAGAGAGAGAGAGAGAGAATTCATATATACCTATATCAAATGCTAAATATTCAAAATTTATCTTCGTGTTACCTGCCACCTTTACAATCAATTTCTAGACACACACACACACACACACACACACACACACACACACACACACACACACACACACACACACACACACACACACACACACACACACACACACACACACACACACACACACACACACACACACACACACACACACACACACACACACACACACACACACACACACACACACACACACACACACACACACACACACACACACACACACACACACACACACACACACACACACACACACACACACACACACACACACACACACACACACACACACACACACACACACACACACACACACACACACACACACACACACACACACACACACACACACACACACACACACACACACACACACACACACACACACACACACACACACACACACACACACACACACACACACACACACACACACACACACACACACACACACACACACACACACACACACACACACACACACACACACACACACACACACACACACACACACACACACACACACACACACACACACACACACACACACACACACACACACACACACACACACACACACACACACACACACACACACACACACACACACACACACACACACACACACACACACACACACACACACACACAAGACACGTAATCCCTTCTAATTATGTTATTAATGGCCTGCAAACACTATACACACGTACAAGAAGATTGAAGAATAGTGTTCAAGTCTATCCCAGGCAAGCAAACCCCCGCGGCCGCCATCCCGAGATGCACCCAACCTGAAACAAACCTTTGCTTCCTTTTTTTCCTTCCTCTTATCGCCCTCTCTCACCCTTTTGTACGCAAGAACTTCAATATTTAGTCAGCGAAGAGAGGGAAACGGAAGGGGCGGCATGGACAAGGAGGAGGAGGAGGAGGAGGAGGAGGAGGAGGAGGAGGAGGAGGAGGAGGAGGAGGAGGAGGAGGAGGAGGAGGAGGAGGAGGAACACATAGGAACACATAGGAAGAACAAACAGCAACAGGCCTACTGGCCCTTACGAGGCTGTTTGTGATAGACTAGACTACACTATCTAATCTGGGGTGAAGGATACAGGATAGTAAGGGTGAGGGATTCTCCCACCAGCCACGACTGGCAGGAGAGGAAGGCCAACCATGCAATATAAGTAAAAATAAATAAATAAATGCGTGGAATTAGATTAGACTAGCCTATTACTACTGTCACTAACACTACTTCCTGGCAAGCGATGTCAGGCCCCTAGCGACGTCCATTCCGAATCGAGATTTTGTAATTACGGTACGTTAGATAGAACTTGCTCAACGTTTACTATGTTGACGAATAATGTTTTAGTTGCGGATTGGCTTCTAAATATTTGTCCAGTCTATTTTTGAATGTATTAATTGTTTTACTGTCGACGACATTGGCGGGCAGGGAGTTCCAAACGTTAACGATCCGATTGAAAAAGAAATGTTTGGCTTCGTTTGATGTGAATCTTTTACCAGTAATCTTAAAAGTATGACGTCTTCTTGTTATATTTGATCGATCAAAAGTAATGTAATCTTCTGCATTGATATTATCAATTCCTTTAATTATCTTGAACATTTCAATTAAATCTCCTCTCATCCTTCGTTTTTCGAGGCTGAATAAGTTTAATTCTTTAAGTCTTTCTTCATAAGGTTTATTTCTCAGCCTTGGAATAATTTTCGTTATTCTACGCTGGACTTTTTCCAGTTTGTCAATGTCCTTTCTGTAATATGGGGACCAGAACTGTACGCAATACTCAAGATGAGATCGTACTAGTGAATTATGCAGTTTTAATATGACTTTTTCTGATTTATTTTCAAAAGTACGCCCAATAAAGCCGACCAATCTGTTAGCGGTTTTAACTACCTCTGAGCAATGCTGACTGGGTTTTAAATCGTTTGATATTGTGATTCCTAGATCTTTTTCCTTGTTCACTGCAGAAAGTAGTTTTCCATTCATTGAGTACTGAACGTGATCATTATTTCTTCCGATGTGTAGTACCTTACATTTATCAACGTTAAATTTCATTTGCCATTTATTGGCCCAAGACGTTAGTCGATCAAGGTCTGATTGTAAGACTTCTCTGTCACTTGTCGAAGTTACTTTACTGGCAATTTTCGTATCGTCAGCGAATTTTGATATTTTGCATGAGATCCCATCATCTATGTCATTAACATATATCAGGAACAAAATAGAGCCATGTACTGAACCCTGTGGTACGCCACTTTTTACGTTTAACCATTGAGAGGAGACACCGTTTAAGACTACTCTCTGTTTACGTTCAGAGAGCCAGTCCTGAAGCCAATTGTAGATGCTACCAGAGATACCGTGAGTCTTTAGTTTATTAAGCAATCGTTGATGGGGAACTTTATCAAAGGCCTTTTGAAAATCCAGATATATGATATCTACTGCTCTGCTTTCATCGTACGTGTCATAAACATTGTGAAAGAAGTCTAATAAGTTAGTTAGGCATGAACGTTTATTACGAAAACCATGTTGTGAGGGTTTTATTATATCGTTGTCTTCAAGGAATTTCACCATATTGTCACGAATGATTGTCTCCATTAATTTACATACTACTGACGTCAGACTGATTGGCCTATAATTTCCGGGTTGTGACTTGTCTCCCTTTTTGAAGATTGGGGTTACATTAGCACGTTTCCAATCTGATGGAACTTTACCAATCCTTAAGGATTTATTGAATATGATTGCAAGCGGTTTACTGATCTGATGCTTGATCTCTTTCAAGATTCTCGGGGAAATTTTATCTGGTCCAGGGGTTTTATTAATTTTCATCTTATCGATTTTTTGTTCAACGTCATTTTCTACGATGAGTAAATCATTTAAGAAGTTTTCGGTTCTTATAGTCTCGAGTAGTTGAAACGATGAACAATCCTCTTCTGTAAATACGGACGCAAAAAAGTTATTAAGGATTGTAGCCATTTCATTTTCGTCGTTTGTGTGATTTCCTTGTCCTTTAGTAAGTGGACCGATATTACAGGTAAGGGCTTTTTCACTCTTAACAAAACTATAAAATTCTTTAGGATTAGATTTACATGATTCCGCTATATATTCTTCAAGGTTTTTCTTGCTGCGCTTTATCAGTCTCTTAGTTTCGCGACGAACTCTGTCAAACTCAACTTTGTCATCTTGGTTTTTAGTTGATATATACTTATCGTACACGTCTTTTTTGAGAGAGAGGCTGTTTTTTATCTCATCGTTCCACCATTTTGGTTTGTTCTTCCTTGCTGAACGTCTGTAACGATACGGTACACATACTCTAATAGCTTCGTTCAGCTTTGTGGTAAAGGCCTCCCATGACGTATCAATATCTGATTCTGACTCTGACAACAGTTCACTCCAGTCAGTGTCTTCTAGATTTGTTCGCATTCTGGTGAAATTTGCCCTTTGGTAATTTGGTATCCTCTCCTTACTGTCATTTACTTTTATTTCCTTCATTTTCAAGCTGAACGTAATTATCCGATGGTCGCTTGAGCTGAAAACTGGGCCAACATTTACGTTGCTGACTATCTCTTCACTTGTTGAAAGAATGAGATCAAGGGTATTTAAGTCGCGCGTCGGTTCATGAACGTGTTGATGTAATTCGCTCTCTAATAAATTCGTGTACAGGTCGTGTCCTGTATGTGATTTCCCCATCTCGTTACTGGCAAGTTAAAATCGCCCATAATGATTGTTTCACATTGACTAATTGTTTCGGAGATTGATTCGAAAAGCAAACGGTCAATTTCAGCGGGTCTTCCTGGTGGTCTGTAAATCAATCCAAGTATTTTTCTGCTCGAGTTACTCTTTAATTCGATGAAAACTGTGTCCACTCCGTTAATGGGTTCTGTTTTAAGGGAGATCAGATGGAGCGAGCTGTGAATATATAGGATTACACCACCGCCAATTTTATTTTCTCTTTCACAGCTAAAAATTGTATAACCGGATAACTGAAATTCTGCAATGTAATCTCTGTTCGACGTGTCTAACCATGATTCTGTGACTCCTATGATATGGTACTGATCCATTGCGGCGAGAACTTCAAGATCTGTGAATTTATTTCTGATGCTGCGAGCATTTACATAACAAACTTTAATATTTGGATCAGTAGCGTCGTTAGTATTAGGATCAGTGGTGACGTTAGTAATTGGATCAGCTGTGACATTATTATTTGGCTCAGTGGTGGCATTACACGGAGAAACTATGATGTCGTTGCTGCTCTCGTCCGCTCGGCGTTTTTTGACCTATAGAGAAAAACTTGATCACTGAAAAGTCTGCCCAAGCGAGCATCCCCAACACTGTTCAGGTGCAGTCCGTCGTACTGGAAAAGAAGTGGTTTATTGTAAAAGTCATCCCACAGGTTTAGGAAGTCAACACCTTCCTGTGAACAGAGGGATTCGAGTCTGTGGTTGATGGTGAGCGCCTTGCCGTAGAACCTCGGGTCAGCACCTATCTTGGGAAGAATGCCTGAAATAACAATGTTATTAGACTTTGTCCTGTACTGGCGGATCATCTTCCTGTATTTTTCAAGCAACTCCTCGAGTCTTGTGGATGACACATCGTTTGTTCCTGCGTGGATGATAAAAAGAGTGTTATTGGTGACCTCTCCGCATACATCTGTTATATCGTCAAGCCTGGCTCCTGGAATACAGTAACGCTTTCTGTTATTTGGAGCGCGTCCACTGAACTCAATCAGCTGCCCACGTAGGATGGAGTCACCCACCAACCTTGTCTCTCCTATTTCCTCTTGTGTCGATCCGATCACCTGGAATTTGTTACAAGTCTTTTGTGTTAGTGGTTTTCTAGGGATTCTAGGAGCACCCCTAGGGTAGGGGGAGGTGGAGGAGGAGGAGGAGGAGGAGGAGGAGGAGGAGGAGGAGGAGGAGGAGGAGGAGGAGGAGGAGGAGGAGGTGGTGGAGGAGGAGGAGGCTGGGAGCCTTGTCCCTCCAATCCCTTCCTGAGACGTGCTGATTACCTGGTATCTGTTAGATATTTTCGTAGTTAGAGGTTCCCTAGGAGGAAGAGGAGGAGGAGGAGGAGGAGGAGGAGGAGGGGGGGGAGGAGGAGGAGGAGGAGGAGGAGGAGGAGGAGGAGGAGGAGGAGGAGGAGGAGGAGGAGGAGGAGGAGGAGTAGAAGAAAAATGTCTTTACGATTTAAAGCCTCACGCCACACTGCACTACACTGCCTTACATAGGACGATCAGCCACACCATACCACACCATACCACACTAGACCACACCATACCACACCATACCACTCCATATCACATCTTAATATCTTGGCTCTTAATGGCCTTCCTTATCACACACACCACACTTCACCACACTTCCCCACACCCCAATATGAAATAGAAAAAAAAGTTCACTGAAATTCACTGCTTATCTCACTAATACTACTATACTATTATTACTACTACTACTACTACTACTACTACTACTACTACTACTACTACTACTACTACTACTACTACTATTACTACTACTACTACTACTACTACTACATTTAAAGATACCTCCACCCTTTTTATTTGCATGGGCTCCACAAATTGGAGGTCATTAGCCCCAACTCTGGTCGCTAATGGCTGTGGCATCCAACCATAATATTCTAACCCCTAACCATATCCATCTACCCCTATATTTACATCCTTATTTAATCCCCTAACCTACCCACCCCTATTCTACTCTCTACCACTGTGGCTTCGCAATCAAGGTCACTTATGTCCGTGGTGGAGGGAGTGGCGTGCCTGGTACCCCGGAGACACAGGAGGGAAGACCTGAGAAGGGAGAATGAGAGGCGGCACCTCATCCAGGCGACAACATGGCTCCTTGGCTGGTGCTTCTTTTCTGCCATCAAATCGGCTAGTCTTGAGTAGAAGCACTTAGCCTTGGAGCCCATCCCGCCGGACGTGGTGAAGACCAGAGGCGTGAAGGTGCCGTGGTCGACGTGTTGAATCCTTTCGCCATAGGTTCTCGTCTTCTCCTGCTCATTCCTACGGTGGGCAGCCTCCAGAGAGAGCTCGCGGTGACATGCTGCCATCGGGTCGAAGATCCGGACGTCGAAGAAGGCTCTCTGCCCCCTCGTCCAAAACCCCCGAGCACTGACGTCAACTCGAGCTTCATCGGAGATGTTTGCCGACCTCAACCGCAGGTTTTCTCCTCCAAGTGGCAGAAGAGTCGGCTCGGTGGCGACGTCATGGCACACCTCCCTGAGCATGTTGGCTGTCAGGTCCCTCACCTCGTCGTGCCTGATGCACACGAATCCCCCCTTCTTGCAGGTCATGGTGTGGTCGATGTTGTTGGGGGAACCACATGCACAGATGTTGGGGAGTCCTTCAACTGGCCAGCCATACCTCAGAGCAACGGCGTCGACAAATTCTTGTTTGTTGAGGTTGAAGCCTCTTGCTCTGATTGGCAGTGACGTTAGCCAGTTAGACGCTCCCGTCTCTTGTGCAATATGGATTTTTCGCACAGTCGCGGCAGGCACGATGGTCTTCAGGCGTTCAAGGCTGGTCTTCTGCTCTTGTTGCCTGTCTAGGGAAATTTGCTTTCTTTGCTCAGCGATCGCATTTTGGTCTATTTCCCCGTTTGCGTCCTGAGCAACTATCTTTACTGTGAGGGACCTGGCTAGGTTGATGGAGTTGAGGTGCTCCCTAGTTGCCAACCTCTCAGGAGAGGTGATCCCCATCCCGCCCAGTCTTGGTGGAAGTTCGAGCAGGGCCCTCTCGTCATCCCCCAGTGCTGGAGACCTCAGTAACGCTGGAAGGAGGGTGTTCCTTACAGCGTTTTCCAGCGGTCTGAGGAGAGGGCTGATGCCTGGGATGGTGCGCATGACGTAATTCCACCGATGTTGTAGGCCATGCGTGTAGGCAGAGTAAGCTGCGTGAGGCTCCGTCCTAGCTATATCAGATAGGATTTCTACCTCCCTCACCCACTCGAGCACTTTTTCTCCTACAAACTCCTTCTTGAACTCCTCTGTTCCTATAACAGCACCCAAGTGCCGCTGCCCGTCCTTTGTTATTATTACCCCGCTACCACCGAAAATATCCAGAGCGTGGTCATAAAGTTCGGATTTCACAATAAGGACGGACTTAGTTGCATTGGGTGTGTATCCTATGGTGGGTCCATTGTCCTTTATCAATCCCCACCAACTTTTCAGGTCTGAGATTGTGCCGGCCCCCGAAAGGTCATCGGCATATGCCACTTGCTTCACCTTGGTGCTTTCAAACGCAATCACATCCTGAAGCACTGAGAGACCTATTGCGTACATAGCCATGGCCACTGGGTCACCTTGTGTTGTCCCCTCCATTGACTTGAGCACCTTAAAACAATTATTACTACTACTATTTACAAACAAGTCACACGGTTCACCATACGTGTTTCCTACGTATGTAGCTAGAGAGGGACATTTGATTTTAATATTGTGAAGCATTGTCTTTCTGTTAATGGAATTAAACGCATTTGATGCGTCCACTAACAGTACCGCTTCACAATCCTTTCCCGCGTAGATCTCCCTCATGGCGTGGATGGCTGCTTCCCCCCCTGCCTGGTGTCCTGCGCACACTTGCAGGTTCCCAGCCGCCTTCCTTACATCCTCCTTGACAACTGCCATGATGCATTTACCCACGATGCGACGGAGGACTTCGCCGATGCCAATGGGCCTGCATCCTGGCTTTTTATCCAGAGGAATAAGGCGGCAGGCAGTGAGGGCGTCGATATGGTGACAGGTGGTGGTGGCAAGCTTCCTCGCTAGTGCTGCTAGGGCACTACAGAGATCACTAGCGCCACTGCCACAGATGGAGCTGCTCAATAGGCGGCGCCATCCTTTTGCATCCAGACCTGAGGGACCAGCACTGCCGTGGGTCTGGAGGGATTTCTTCCACACCATCTCCGCGGTTATCATGTCGAAGATAACTTCGTTTGGTGGTGTGTGACGTCCGTGCAGTCGGAGTCCCTCAGATTCGCTGGGTGGAGGATGCTTCTTCTTCAGCTGGTCGATGATGTCCCTGCTGAGCGGCAGCACACCACCAGACTCCTTGTCGGTGAGTGTCCGCAGCGCCGAGGATACGTTGCCTTGCCGCATCCTGTCGGCAAAGTTACGGGCTTTATCCTTTTGGGTTTCGGTCTTGACAGGTCTTTGCAGTCTTTTCTGGATGACTCTGGCCTCCTCCAGAAGCACATCAAGGTTGTTTGACTGCCATAACGCCACTCTTCTCTTGACTGCCTTCACGTTGTCTCCTGTTTTGCTCCCCTTAAAGGTCTTTTGGAAGAAGAGCTTTGGCATGATAAAGACCAGTTTGAGAGCAAATGGTGTTAGGGGCGTGTCCTGGTTGTAGCTGGTGAGGAGGACAGCCATTTCCTTCGTGATTGTGGTGGTGGCAGCACACTTAGGCGGTTCAAAAAGGTTGCCAGTAGACCACCTAACTACTTCACCATAGGCTTTATCCACCCATCTGGTGATTTCATCCCCTGTTAAGTCCTTCCATATGGTATTCCGTCTCCGATGTCTATTTCTTGCCATATCGGAGTTGGGTGGAGGTGGTGGTGGTAGTGGCGGCGGTGGCGGCGGCTGCGGTGGTGATGACGGTGGCGGTGATGGTGGAGGCGGCTGCGGCGGCGTTGGTGGCGACGGCGTTGGTGGCGGTGGTGGTGGAGGTGGTGACGGTGGTGGAGGTGGCAGCGGGTCCTCACCCCCCATTGCCATCTCCGCATCCCTCGCTTGTTGGAGATCCCCATCTTGCTGTAGCCGCTGGTCGCAATCTGGCCTCTCCTCCCTCTCTCTTCCCTGGGGGTCACGTCCCCGGGGGTTTTGGCACCCATCTCCCTTTCTACAATTTATACACTTTTTGTTTTCTCTCGCACACTCACAGTTATAACATTTATGATCCCTTTTGGTACATATACAACATTTTGGTGTGGATGGATAGGACATTACCAAAATAATTATATCATCTTAATGAAGCTACATGAAAGAGAGAGAGAGAGAGAGAGAGAGAGAGAGAGAGAGAGAGAGAGAGAGAGAGAGAGAGAGAGAGAGAGAGAGAGAGAGAGAGAGAGAGAGAGAGAGAGAGAGAGAGAGAGGAGAGGAGAGGAGAGGAGAGGAGAGGAGAGGAGAGGAGAGGAGAGGAGAGGAGAGGAGAGGAGAGGGAGGAGAGGAGAGGAGAGGGAGGGGAGGGGAGGGAGGGAGGGGGGGGAGGGAGGGGAGGGGAGGGGAGGGAGGGGAGGGGAGAGGAGGGAGAGGAGGAGGAGAGGAGAGGAGAGGGAGAGGAGAGGAGAGGAGAGGGGAGGAGAGGAGGGAAGAGAGAGAGAGAGAGAGAGAGAGAGAGAGAGAGAGGGGGAGGAAGAGAAAGGGAGGAGGGAGAGAAAAGAGGGAGGGGAGGGAGAGAGAAGAGAGAGAGAGAGAGAGAGAAGAAGAGAGAGGAGAGAGAGAGAGAGAGAGAGAGAAGGAGAGAGAGAGAGAGAGGAGAGGAAAGAGAG
>JAXIVD010010047.1:7500-10000 GCA_036785275.1 Cancer borealis
CTTCAACACCACCGTCCTTCATCCTTGTCCTTCCTTTTAGATAACACCCCTTCAATCACTTCCCTTTAATTTTACCCTTTGAATTACCTTCTATTATCTCCTCCAAATTATTCCTTCCCTTAGTTAGTCATCCCTCGCTTACCTATCTTATCCTGCTTTAAACTAACCCTTTATCCCTCTCTCCTCTTCTCTATCTTACACTCCTCTATAGCTAAATCCTCTTCTCCTCCTCCTCCCTATAGGTAATTCTTCTTTTCCTATCTTCCCTAATTTACTAACATCATTTCATCCATTATTCCACCCTTCTTAGTGTAGTTTTTTTCTCTTCCTATCTTCCTATATTTACTAACACCCCCTTAGCCATCATTCCATCCTCATTTTAACTCTTCTCTTCCTATCTTCCACAATTTATTACCATTATTTCATCCATCATTCCATCCTCTTCACCACCTCATTCCTCATTCTATCTTCCTCATCCATCATTCCTTCTCATTCTATAACTCTTCTTTTCCTATCTTCCTTAATTTACTAACACCCTACCCATCATGCCATCCTCTTCTTTCCCCTCATGATTAACTCCTCCCATTATTCCTCATCTATTATTTTATCCTCCCCTTCCTCCTTTTTCCCCTCATGTCTAAGTCCTCCTCTTTCTCCTCTTTCCCCTTATGTGTAACTCCTCCCCTTCCTCTTCCTATCCATGTCTACTCCTCCCCTATCTCCCCCTTCCTCCTCATGTGTAACTCCCCTTCCTCCCCTTCCTCCTCATGTGTAACTCCTCCCTTTCCTCCCCTCCCCTTCAGAGTGGTGTACCTTGGCCCGGTGCAGGACGGTACAGTGGTGACGGTACGGGCAGGTAACGACGAGAACTGCTGCGCTGAACTACGGAACAATTCAGCGATCATTAAGGACCAGGTAGCCAAGTTCAACGACCTGCGTTTCGTCGGGAGGTCAGGCAGAGGTAGGTCATGCATGTATGTACTCGTATAGTAAGCTAGGTCGCCAGTGTAATGTAAGGTCATGATAAGTAACTATTTTCGCTCTAAATTCATCATAATCTTGTTTTGGAAAGGTTAAGGTTATTATAAGTTAATTTTCACGGCTGATTCATGATATAATTTACTATGCAGGTGTATTTTAGAGGTGTATTTAGTTAGTTTTGGTTTATTTTATGTCATTATAGACCTAAGTATAGTTGTATAAAGGCTGAGTCAAGATTGTTTAGACTTGTGCGGTGAGGCTGAGAGTTAGGCAAGTCAAGGGTCGGCTGCTGCTGGATTAAGGGATACAAGTCTTCCCTCTGCGGTTCCTCTGTGACAGAAGAGAAGCTGCCGCCGGTATTGACATAAAAGTTGAATTGTATTTTCGTAACTAGTGACCAGTTTCAATATATACGCTTTGATGTAATATGGATCCATGAAAATAACTTATTACCTAGAGAAAATATAAATAAATCTAATGCAAACAATCGAGTTAAAATAAGATGCGGAGAAAATACATTAAGGTAAATGTGTTTCATGTTAATATTAATACTAACGATGCTTAAGTAAAAATTATAATAATGATAATGAATAAATAGTCAAATGTTATTCTTTCCACTGTTCCATCAAGTGTTTCATAGTTACCTTATGGCACCACAGACTGAGAAATATCTGGATTTAATATAAAGGAATTTTTTTTTTCTTACCCGTTGCGTTGGTAGGTTTCAAATACAATAGTCCTTTCAATAGCTATAATAAACAAACTGAAGAATAGAACATAAGGTTAACTAATAAACAAACCACACAAAGAAAACTGTTCCACTAAATGCCAGTAAAACAAATAAAAGCTGGTATATATCAATGCATATAAAGAGGTTTCGGAAATATGAAGTAAAATATATACGAGTCTAATATATGCCGGTAAAATAACATAAATGACTAAGATGCAAAACAAATTACACATATAACACCATGGAAAAGAACGTGAATTTCAACAACCAGAAAATAATGTGTCACTTAATACCGATGGAACAAATAGACGAAAGATATAAAAGTTGACGCACAAACATCCCACAAAGTGTTAATTGAACTTTATGATAAAAAAAAAAATAATGAAAAAACCGTCACCACTATAATAAACATCACCACACACAAGGCCATATCCTTATACACACTCACCACACATACATACATACATACATACATACATACACCAAACCAGCACACACACATACACACACATGAACACTGACATCAAAATTAGGGGCCAAAACATGAAAATACTAGGAAAAAAACGTGAATAAATAATAATAAAAAGAATTATACATGATAACTAACAAAAATTTTAGGTCAGCCATGTAACAAAGAGGGGAAGTCAGGTCAAGGAAAGTAAAAAGTGTCATAGTGGTACAGGGAGGGTAATAAAGTCATGTCGCTGCTATACAAATCTTGGGAGCACCGCGAGGCAACACTGGGACAGAGTGAGAGTTGCCGATGAGTAAATATTGTTTGTGCGGACA
>JAXIVD010010048.1:2500-7500 GCA_036785275.1 Cancer borealis
TCCCCTCCCTTCGTTACCTTTCCTTGTCTTCCTCGCGATGTATTTTTTTTCCCTTCACCTTTTTATTTTATTTCCTTTTTTTTCTTCTTTTTTTTTTTTTTTATTCCTCCACAGTTTTAGTTTTTTTCTTTTTTTTTCGTTTTATTTTCTCTTTGCGCTTCGTCTCTCTTTGTCTTTTCATGTCCGGTCGTATTATTATTATTATTTATTTTTTCTCTTTCTCTTTCTTCTCTTTTAAACCTTCTTTTATTTCCCTTAAATATTTTCGTGCCATAATCACATCACGATTATTCACTTATTCTTCTATTTATTTATTCATTGATTTATTCATTGATTTATTCGCCTCCTATTCCTTCCCCATTATTCGCTTTAATGAACGAAGGAGGAATAGGAGAAAAGTGGGAATAAACAGGGAATACAGATAAATTAAAGGAAGAGAAGAGAAGAGAAGAAAGAATGAAGGAAGAGAGGAAGGAAGGCAGAGGAAGAGAGGGATTAAGATCGTAAGACCCATCAAGGAGGAGAAGAAGAAGAAGAAAAATAGTTGAATAAGAAGAAGAAGGGAAAGAAGGAGATAAGGGAATTCGAAGGAAGATAAGAATAGATGGAAATTATAAGAATAGAAAGTAGATGGAAGAGAGATGGAGGGAAGAGGGAAGCAGGGTGATAAAAATTGGAGGGAAAGTATGGAATAGGGAGGGAAGAATGAGGAGGGAGGGAGAGAGGGAGGAATAATAAAGGAGGAGGAAGGCTGAGGAGAAACAAAGTGGAGAAGTTGTATCGTTTCCTGAGACAATGTTGTTATCGGATGAATTTTGAGCTTTATCACCAAGCCAACGGAAGAAGAAGAAGAAGAAGAAGAAGAAGAAGAAGGAGAAGAAGGAGAAGGAAGAGGAAGAAGACACACTATTACTAACTTCCTTCTACACACACACACACACACACACACACACACACACACACACACACACACACACACACACACACACACAGATCAATTTGACACATACATGCACACACACCATTCAATTAAACAAGACCCATCATCGATACTACTCCCTCCTCCTCCTCCTCCTCCTCCTCCTCCTCCTCCTCCTCCTCCTCCTCCTCCTCCTCCTCCTCCTCCTCCTCCTTACTAATCCTCCACTTCCTAACAGCACACACACCAGACACTAATCCTCACACACCATCACTCTTCATCACACACCACACCCTCAACACACACACACATACACACACACACACATACACACACACACACACACACACACACACACACACACACACACACACACACACACACACACACACACACACAAACACACACCCTAAGCCTTAATACACAACACTGAAGGATTTATTAGCAAACTGCAGCCAGATCGTTCAATATAGTCCCCCAGGAAGCTGCATTCCCAGATTCCTAGAAATAGCGATTCCCAGTTTCCAGATAGTGACGGGAGCCTTTGTAATCCTCGCCAACCCTCTGTCACCTGCGCCGCCAAGTGTTCCTGGGAATGGGAATCGACCTTGGTTGTAATTGTGTTTTGAGACCTTAAGTGAACACAGGAGAATGTTAAGAGGGAGTGACGGGGAGACTGAGCAACGGCGTGACGGGAGACTGACTGCCTATGTGTGTTATGTATGTGTGTGTGTGTGTGTGTGTGTGTGTGTGTGTATGTGTATGTATATGTGCAGTGTGCAGTAAATGACAGAAAATACAGTGTAGTTCCATAAGAGAATACAGCAGGAAACACAATACTTCCCCGCGGCCGCAACACCGCCCAGCCCAGGTAATCCTGTGCACTGGTATGAAAATATTTAATGCACTGTGACCCAGACGAGCCCCCCCCCAAAAAATAAAAGATAAATAAATAAAAGTAGAAATGAAAATGAAAATAAAAAAAGGAGAAAAAAAATAGAACTGGAAGGTAACAATATTAAATCCAGCTAAAATAAAAAGTTGATAATGATAATGAAAAAAAAGTCAAATGAGTTATGAATATATAATTGTAGCTTTTAAAGTATTAAAAAATTAAAACTTATCTTGGTTTAGTAATCTCCTGAAGAAGTCACATTAAACTGCACTAATTAATTGAACCGGAGAAATGTATTGAGTCTCATTATTAATATTATGTCATGTTGAGATTCTTTTTGTTATTATCATTATTATTATTATTATTATTATTATTATTATTATTATTATTATTATTATTATTGTTATTCCTTCCCTTTTACCTGTGAGTATTTTTGGGGGATTAATTATACTGCTCACCTGTGTGTGTGTGTGTGTGTGTGTGTGTGTGTGTGTGTGTGTGTGTGTGTGTGTGTGTGTGTGTGTGTGTGTGTGTGTGTGTGTATTAAGTAATGTATTCTATGTATGATTTTTATTTATTTTCATTTTGGTTGCGGGTTTATTAAAAAGAGGAAAAAAAAATTTTTGTTTGATGATGTGACTCATGTTGGTGTTGTGTCGTGGTGGTAATTGTGGCGGTGGTGGTGGTGGTAATTGTGGTGGTGGTGGTGGTGGTGGTGGTGGTAATTGTGGTGGTGGTGGTGTTGCGTGTATGGCGTTGTGGCGTGTGGTCGTGTGTCATGATGGATTGTTTGTATGTTAGGGAGGGTGAGATAGTCTGTCTGTCTGGTCTGTCTGCCACGCCTCCAACACACACACACTCTCTCTCTCTCTCTCTCTCTCTCTCTCTCTCTCTCTCTCTCTCTCTCTCTCTCTCTCTCTCTCTCTCTCTCTCTCTCTCTCTCTCTCTCTCTCTCTCTCCTCTCTCTTAAAGGGGAACTACAACAAAAAATAATCATAACATCTAAACATGATATACCTTACCTGAGAGCAACACAGGTGGTGGTGGTGGTGGTGGTGGTGGTGGTGGTGACCGGTTTAAAATTTTCTGTATTACTACTTATTTCACCGCGACATAAATTAACAATAAAAGGCAAAGGTAAAAGACAATTAGGAGTCCAGACGAAGAAATCAGGAGAAGAAGAAGAAAAAGAAAAAGAAGAAGAAGAACAGGAACTCTGACTCTTAATTCCAGTTTCAGGTGGAGTCAATTTGATATGAGGAAAAATAAGTGGAATATTTTACAGTGGAAGGAGGGATGGAGGTAGTGATAAAAAAGGCGGAGAAAGTCGAGAAGCGGGTCGCGATAAACAGATGCGGCGACCCACAACTTTGTAAGTGATGGAGACGCGATGAAGTGTCCAGGACCACCTAATTAAGCTTCCTAGTCCCGCCCCTCGTCTCTACCTCGCCCGACATAACCTGACTTTGTTCTACCAACCTTCCATCCCTTCTAGCCATTCAGCCATCCAGCCAGCCACTCATCCACTCCTTAGCACAGCTCTTAATCCACCAAGCCATCCACAACCACACCGTCACTCAGCAAGCCACACATCGGTTGCTACACAACAAACAAAACACACAGACCAGCAAAACAACTTGCTAACTACCGAGCCACACAGTGAGACAGCTATCCATGAATCCAGACATGCAGCCATCTTGTTGCTGCGACCTTCCAGCCAGCCAACCAGCCACTTGGCCAGCCAGCAGCCGTCGAGGCCAAAATAGGAAAGCACAACAATAGTGCCATTCACTGGCAGGAAAACTTTTTGGTGCCCACGATCTGGAAAATAGTGGAAACCAGAGCCAACAGAGAGAGAGAGAGAGAGAGAGAGAGAGAGAGAGAGAGAGAGAGAGAGAGAGAGAGAGAGAGAGAGAGAGAGAGAGAGAGAGAGAGAGAGATTGAGATTGAGATGTAATGAACGTATAAAAGCATCTGAGGAAGAAGCAATAGAAATTGAGGGGAAAGAAGAAAGACACGGCAAGGGGACAAGAACTGCAGCGAAATGTTGAAAGGGTGAAAAGTCCTGAGGAAGTGAGGGTTGAGGACCGACTCAGGAGTGACGAGCCATAGAGAATCATTCATATGTATATATATATATATATATATATATATATATATATATATATATATATATATATATATATATATATTTATGTATATATATATATATATATATATATATATATATATATATATATATATATATATATATATATATATATTCATTTGTGTGTGTGTGTGTGTGTGTGTGTGTGTGTGTGTGTATTGAAAAAGCTACCCACACTGGTAGCCAAAGCCAAAGGGAAAGACGAAAGAGAAACTGCCAAGCCTTATACAAAATGGAAAGAGAAAGGAGGAGGAAAGAGAAGAAAATGTGGTAGGAAGGTGACAGCTCGGGTCCAACAAGTGTCAGAGGGGAAGGCGGTGCCAGGGCCAGGCGCCACCACGACCCCTCACCCCTCACCCCCCAGGGCCAGGCGTCACCACTTACCCTGCACCCTGGCACCCTCCCTCACACCCTCACCCACGCTGATGCTGCTGCTGCTGCTGCTGCTCTCGAGGGAAGGAAAAAAAGTCATCTCGTCTTATTCGTGTCATTTGCAGTATTGCCAGTTTTTTCTTCGCGGCGTCGCTGTTTTCCTTGGACGCAGCATTGAGGGTGTTGCCGCCGCCTTGGTAGTGTTGTTATTGTGGTGTGTGTGTGTGTGTGTGTGTGTGTGTGTGTATGTGTGTGTGTGTGTGTGTGTGTGTGTGTGTGTGTGCGGTTTGTGTTGTTTATAGTAACACAACCACAGTCTTCAGTACGTGTTTGTTTCTTCTTCCCTCCACCTCCACCCACCTACCTCTCCACCCTCCTCTCATTCCTCTCATTTCCCCTCTGTCTGTTTTTTTCTTCTTCTATTTATCGTCTTCCTTCTCTACTTCCCTCCTTCGTTGTGGTCGTGGAGAAGGTTGTGTTTGCCTCATACTTACCCTATTCTGTTATTTACTATTTATGTGTATCTAAATTATCATATTCTGTCTCTTTTTCTGGTTTTCTTTCATTGCCTCACACTCTCTTTCTCTCTCTTTTCTCTCTCTTCTCTCCATTTTCCTTCACTCTCTCTAATTCCCACCTCTTACCCTTTCCTCCTAATCCCTTCC
>JAXIVD010010048.1:12500-14161 GCA_036785275.1 Cancer borealis
TGGCATTTGGAAACATTATTTTGTATTTATTTATTTGTTTTTTTAGGTGATGTTTTATGATAAGGTTTGAAGGTAAATTTGGGTGGAAAAAAAAGTTGTTTGTATAATAGAAAAAATAAAAATGATGATATAACGTAAAAAGGGGAAAAAAATTGAACAAAACAACATCGCCTCAGCATAACCAGCAAAACTTTTATTATTTTTATTTTCTCAAAGTTTTCACAATTCCGCTTCACGCTTTAGAGGGGCGCCGTCCCCCTTCCATCTCCTTCCTTCCCTCTATTGTTTTTTTTTTTTAATAAATATATATAAAGGGAAAGGCTTTCATAACGAGGGGAAGAAAGGGTGGTAAGGGCGAAAAAAAAAAAAAGGGGAAGAACTGAGCGGAGAAAGTGATGTTTTTATAAAGTTATTACATTCCAGTTCAAGGGGAAAGAAAGAGGGCGTCTAAGGGGAAAAAAGTGGTGCGTCTTACGATGATTATTAGACAAGGGGAAAATATAGTTCACCACCTTATGTTTTTATATAAGGAAAAAAAAAAAGGAGAATATACATAAATATAAATAAATAAACTAGGTAATGTATAGCTATTTTTTCGGTATTGATAAAATAATAATAAGTTCGTCAAAAAGAAGTTAGGTTTCTATACGTCGTTGCTAAAGTGAGGAATAACTGACACCAGATTGATAGTTAAGTGAGGGAAGGAAAAGCTCAATTAATGTAGAAAAGAAAAAAAAATCGTTATTGAAAAGCAAGAGTGAAAAAAAAATAAAAAGTGAATGGAAAAGTAAATGTGAAGTGTAGAAAAAACATGAAAAAAAGGACATTTTTTTCTCATTTTCTGTGACTAAAAAATAATTTAAAATATATCAATGAGAGAGAGAGAGAGAGAGAGAGAGAGAGAGAGAGAGAGAGAGAGAGAGAGAGAGAGAGAGAGAGAGAGAGGAGAGAGAGAGAGAGAGAGAGATACCGCCACTGAAGAGAAAACAATCTTCACATTAAAACTATTCCTCTCTCTTCCCTCCCTCCTTCCCTCTTTCCTCCCCTCTCTCCTCTCCCTCCTTCCCCGTGAACTTTCCACTACTGGAGCAAAATCAGAGAGAGAGAGAGAGAGAGAGAAGAGAGAGAGAAGAGAGAGAGAGAGAGAGAGAGAGAGAGAGAGAGAGAGAGAGAGAGAGAGAGAGAGAGAGAGACAGAGACAGAGACAGAGACAGAGAGAGAGAGAGAGAGAGAGAGAGAGATTCGCACGTAATTATATCGGTGTGTTTGGAGGCTCCGTCGGGGTCCGCCATTCCGACTCACCGCTGACACCAGAATTAAATAGAATCCGCTGGAGTGTCGAGTGATGGAAATTGCATTTATCCTGCAGGAGTGAGATACGCGGGGCTGAAGCGTCAGGAGGCAGGGGGCGGGGAGGGCTGAGGCAGGGGCTGAGGCAGGGGCTGAGGCAGGGGAGGGGCTGAGGTAGGAGAGCTGAGGCAGAGAGATTGCAGGAATGAGGGGGGAGGGCTGAGAGATATGTCTGTTTATTATTATTATTATTATTGATTGGTTGGAGGCTGTGAAGTGTCATATACGTGTGTGTGTGTGTGTGTGTGTGTGTGTGTGTGTGTGTGTGTGTGTGTGTGTGTGTGTGTGTGTGTGTGTGGTGTGTTTCGGTG
>JAXIVD010010049.1:5000-10000 GCA_036785275.1 Cancer borealis
CTTTTACTTTATAAAAATAAACGTATTCCTTGAAATTTTATTCATATATCATCCTTAATTTTTATAATGTAAGTTTCTATGAAAAATCTTTTTATTGCAATATAGTTTGCTTCTGCATGATTTCTTCTCTTTTTGTATGATTCCTCCAGTTTGGCTTCTATATCTCCCTTAATCTCAATTTTCAGGACCACACGGTCACTCCTTCCAAAAGGGAACTTATAATTAATATTTTTTTCTAGATTTATTCCTTTGGTAAACAATAGCTCTAATCTTGATGGCTTATCTTCTCTAAATCTTGTTTTTTCAGTTGCCCATTGAATAATTTTATTATTCATAGTTAGTCTCAATAATCTATTTCCCCACACATTTTCACCTCCGCTCATCTATTATTTCTTCATATTCTTCTTTAGTTCAATTTTTTTTTACATATGCAACTACTATATTTTGGCTCTCTCCATATTTTGTCTTAATCTCTGCACCTATCAATTTTGCTTTCCCTTTTCAAATTTCCCACCAGTCTTAGGTCCGGTCCACACAAGCATTCAGTATCTGGTAGTCTTTATTTGTCCCCAGACAAAGTCTTCAGACATGGTTGTAATGTTGTCCACACGGCAGTGGCTGGCCAGTCGAGGCCTGGCTAGAGCAGAGTGCTGGGACTGGCTGACGATATACAAGTGTGCAGTAACAGTATGATTACTACTACAATATTGTGTGTTGCAAGAAAGATAGGAAGCATATAGCACTATGCAGCATATTGATATCCCTATGTGTGAAAATTATCATGACAAAACTACATAGGGTCCACAAGTAACTTTGTAGAATTGTGTGTCTGGCAGCGCCACTGGCCACTGACAGTGTTACGTGTATTTGCTCAAACTGCATCATGAACACTGCTGGTTTGTCTGCAGACAAAGGCGGTGAATCCATCACCGAACCGATTTCTAGCTTGTGTCTGCAGACACTGTATGCTCGTGTGGACAGGGCCCCACTCTTTGACTTTGACTTTTCTAAGCTCTCTAGGGTATCTTCTATTATTTCTTCATGGTCTTCTTTAGTCCAATATTTTGTTTTTGGGGGTACATATGCAAGTACTATTTTTTTGGTTTTCTCCATATCTTGTTTTAATCTGTGCACTTATCAATTCTGCTTTCCTTTTTTCATATTCTACATTTATAACTTTTATCCTAGATTTTATCATTAACATCACACCACCACCTCTTTTGTCTTCTATCTTTCCTCCATATATTATCATTAAGATTTTTTATGTTAGTTCTGATGTTCTCACATAGCTTTGTTTCTGCTAGGCATACATCTATGTTTGTATAGGTAAAATGGGGGCACAAGCTATAGCTGTGCGTACATGTGGGTGCTCATCTCCCGTCACATTGGCCTTTGAGCCTATGGTGGAAATGAATCCATTACACTGGGACACGGGGCCACTGTGACATCTGACTTTCCACAGTTTACCTTCCCCAGGTTTCCATAGGTACCCATTTATCGACCAACCCGTTTTGGGAGGATGAACAACTGTGCACCGACTGCCTTCGTCCGGGATCGAACTCGGGCCAGTGGATTCGTAGTCAGATGTGCTAACCACTGCACCACTGAGGCGCTGTTTGTATACATTACTTTTATTTCATCACTCCCTTTTAATAATGCTCTATTCTTCTTACTTTTTTTCTTCCTAACAACTTTTGCTTATGTACTATTTCATTATCCTGTTGTCCTTTACTCGCCCCCCAAAATTTTTTTTTTTCCTTTGTCATTCTTGCATCATTTTTCTGATTTTCCTCTTCCTTCATTTCTTTAAATTTTTGTGTTTTTAATTCTTACATTTTTTAATGAAGACATCTTTATATTCTTGTATGTCCCTAAGTTGGTTTCTCCTAGCTAAGATCTCTTTTGTTGCAGTTTGAGTCTTTAGTCTTAGATTCACTGATCTAAAACCTTCAATGTGTGCACTCAAACTCTTTACTTCCTCTGCTTCCTCCTCAAACGTAGTATCCTTATCCGCATCATTTAGTTGTTTTAGTATTTTCTTCATGCTATTTGTTTCTTCTTTTTCTCTCTTTATTCTCATAGGTATAACCTTTTCTTTCAATCCATATATTATTACGTTCATTTTCTTCTCTGCTGCGTTTCTGACTGTGTTCATTAGCTTTTAATACTTTAATTACTTATTTTTCTATTTTCACTTTGCTTTCCATTTCTTGTGGTTCAAACATTTCCTTGAAGTTAATTAAAAATGTTTTCTCATCATAACCTTGTCTAGGAAGTGAAAACTCATTTAAATATTTCTTGGCGTCTTGAATGTGTCACCAAATATTTTATCTATGTTACTCTGGTGATGAATTATTCTGTTTAACCACTTCCAAATATATTTTTTCTCTTCTTTTTCTATTGATATGATAATATATCCTAACTTATATGTCTTTGTGGGTCTCATTTCACTCATCCGTAAATTCCAGTTCATGTCCTTTTATTTATATATTTTTATTTCTTATTTTTATTACTTTTTTTTTGCATTTTTCCCATTGCCTGCTCCACTCATATATCTTGTTTATATAATTCTGCAGATCTTTAAAATCCTTGTTTTTTTTCCTCTGTAATCTCGCATCATTTGCATACAGACATGTAACTGCTTACTCTTTCTGTCATATAGTTTACATTGTTATTGCCAAAACTGATACATGTGGTACTTCACTATTTACTTCCCTCTTCTGATTTTTCATCCTTTACCACTATATTCGTTTCTATTCTTTTCAGCTAGTCTTCCATCCAGTTCTTATGTGTTCTTTTCAGTCCTCCAATGTATTCCAACTTCCAAAGTAAACTCGTGTGTAACCTTTGTAACCTTTGTAGGCCCCTTTTTAAGTTTAAAGTTTGCAGTCCACCCATCCACCTAGTTCTTGTGTTATATCTGTCACTCGTGTAAAAACTTAAGAAATGGGTGATACGTGACCTTCCTGTTCTTAAATTGTTTATCTGTTATTACTCTTTCACTTTCTAAGTAATCAGTCCATTGTTTCATGATAATCTTTTCACATACTTTACAGACTATGCTGGTCAATGACACTAGTCTATAATAATGTGTTTTTCTTTGTTTACATTTTTGTAAATAAGCATTATATCAGTTCTTTTCTATTCATTAGGGTCTTTTCCTGTTTTCAAAGAACACTCAATTATATCAATAATTGTCTCAGCCATTTCTTGATTACACTTCTTCAAGATGTATCCTGATACCCTATATGGTGCTATTGCTTTCCCATCTTTCAATTCCTTCATCATATCCTTTATCTCTTCTCTATGCCCTGATCCCTCACATCTCTTTTTCTTTTGTCTTTGTGGTTGTTCAAATTCAGATTTAGTTGCTAACTCTTTCTGAAAATTCTTATTTAACACTTCACTCACTTGCTTTAGATCCTCATATATTCCTCATATATATTCCTCTTATTTTTCTTCAAATGAGTTATACTTTCCTTATGTTTTATTTTTCCGTTAATGAATCTATAAAACAGTATTGGTTCTTCCTTCCACATGTCTACTATAGCCTATTCATATATCTTATCTTCTTCTCTTCTTACCCTTACATATTCATACTTTGCTATTTTATGTTCTTCTTTCGCTCCATGAATTGGTTTTCTTTTCAATCTCATCTAAACTCCACCATTTTTATTTGTTCTATTATATTTTCCATTAAGCCATTGATTATTTTTATCACAGTTTCCATTAAACTATTTCATTAATTCCTCTTTTTTTTTTACTCTGTAAAATGGAACATATTCCTTGTTCTAATATTATCAGGAAGAAATCATATTTATTTTGCACGTCCTTTAGTTCCTTAATTTTTGTCCAATCATTTTCATGAAAAATCTTCTTCATTACAGTATCATTTACTAGTACATTATTCCTCCTTTTCTTTTTATATGTTTCCTTCGGTTTAATTCCGCATCTCAATGATTCATATCTCGTTCCCGATTTATTCCTTTGGTAAATAATTGATCTACTCATGATGATTTATTTTTTCCTCGATATATTTATTTTATTACATTTATTTATTTATTTATTTATTTATTTATTTATTTTTTTTTTTTTGTTAGTCTCAATAATCTACTTCCCTGATTATTTTCACTTCCTTCAAATGTCTCCCAACCTATTTCACTACAAAACAAACTCCCATTAATGTTACTCTTTTGCTGCGCATAATTATCTTTTCTAAACTCTCAAGGATATCTTGTATTAATTCTTTGTGTTTTTCTTTGGTCCAATTTTTCGTTTTATGGAGTACATATGCAACAATTTTTTTTTTCTCCATATTTTGTCACAATTTGTGCATTTTCAATTCGCTTTTCATTCTATATCCTGTACATTTATCACTTTTATCATGGATTTGATAATTTTACCTTTTTGCTGTGTTGTTTTCTAGCCTTTCTCTATATATTTCAATAATTATCATCCACAGTATTAATGTGGAAGTTCTCAATTTTTTTTTTTTCTTCTATGCATACAATTTCTCTTTTAGTCTTTCATCTCTAATTTTCTTTGTATTTTTCCATCTATGTTTGTATACAATACTTATATCATTATATTATCGTTCAATTTTTTTTTTATTAATATTGTTTGCTATCTATTTAACATTTTTTTGTCTTGACTATCACAAAAAAAAAAAAAATTTCCTCGTTTTCATAAAGATTTTCTGATTTGTCTCCTCCTTTACTTTAAAAAAAAATTGTCTTCTTTTATTCTCGTTATATATATATATATATATATATATATATATATATATATATATATATATATATATATATATATATATATATATATATATATATATAATCTTTTTTCTATAGTCTTCACTGTCTTTCAGTGTGAATGCCTTCGCTAAGATCATCTCTGCTGCAGTTTCAGTCTTTTGTCTAAGCTTAATGGTCTAACACCTCGTTCTATGTATGGACCTAAGCTCATGACTTCCTTTACTTCCTCATCATTATATAGTTTTT
>JAXIVD010010050.1:0-12500 GCA_036785275.1 Cancer borealis
CCGCCCGCTCCTTCCGCCTCTCCGCCCACCTTGTTAACGGGGGATCGTCAAAACACCAGCCAGATGTCAACACACCCTCCTCCACCTTGTACCTCCACAACCTTGCTCCCTCCACCTTACCTTACATCCTCAGAGGGCGTGGCGTCATCCCTGTAGGTGTTCCAATGGAGAAAGACGCGGCTCTGCATACACACGACGCATAGATTACAAGTATAATTCACAGGGGACATGAGGCGTTTTATTGAGTCTTAAGAGTGCTGAAGGAAGCGTTGGTGAATCGCCATCCATCCCCTTCCACTTGTTTGTCCTTCCCACACCATCAAGTCATTGCTTCTTCCGCCTCCCACGCAACCAGCCTGCCGCCGCCACTGTCGCCCGCCCACCGCCCCGCCACGCCACGCCCCTCCACTCTTTCCATCAGTATTCTTCAGTCAGGTTTGAGAGAAAATCATAGACTAGTAGCGAGTACGAGACGGAAACTTTGTTTACGTTGGAAAAGGTTAATGATGAGCATAAATAAATATAATTAATGGTAGTAAGGAGAGAGGGCAAGAACTAGAGAGCGGAAACTGGAAGGGTGAGGAGGGAGATGGGGTGTGAGACGTAAGGCTGGACTGGTGCTGTACCGAGGTGAGGAAACATACGATATGACTTTGGGTTCGTGCTAGTGTCAAGAGAAACCCTCCTAACATGCCTCCTGTGTGCTCCTCCTCATTGCCTGGGCACCTTCTGGAGCTTCATCTTCATTTACTGTTTGTCGCCAAACTCATCAAGACCACATTTACCACTTGTCTCATGGCCCTCCTCACATCCCTTCCCTCTCACGGAGTCCAGGCTCGCACTGACACACGCGAGTCTCCAACAAACGGGGTCGTTTCGGCATGGTGGTGGACGAGCTGGTGGTAGTGCTGCGGGCTGAGGACGTTGACACCATCACGCCGCCATTACCCAACGTGGCCTTCGAGTCAGTGAAAGTAGAAAATACAAGAATAAAGCTGCAGTTACTGGGAGTCATTAAGGCATGTGTAAGCAGGACACGGTCATAAGGTGAGCGGGAAGGCCAGTGGCACAATACTCCGGCTGGTGGTGTGTGGCCACGGCGGCGTTACACTCTACGACGCGTTATGCAACACAGCCTCAGGCTCACCGTCGCCGCCGCCGCCGCCACCACAGCAGCGGCTCACCTGTCATGGGCACGAGACCCTCACACTCTCACCTTCCAGCCACACAACACGCCGTGAATTCAATTGCAGACCAACAATTGTTTTGACAGACTATTCCAGCCAACCAAGATGACACAGTGGAAGGGTAAAAAGTAAGCGTATTACAAGTAAGAATGTACCAAGAAAGTATTTTGTTTATTTATTAATTTTGGAACGAAAAGCACGCGCGCTCACATGTACGCACACACACACACACACACACACACACACACACACACACACACACACACACACACACAATCCAGCGTGTGACTCCCACATAGCAGTGCCTCCCAGAACGACAATAGTGGTGGTAGTGGTGGCACTGCAGCTGTTTAAAGAACCAGAGGGCGTGGCACACTAATGGCCGACTCACATGATGCCCATCTGTCCTGCCCACCATCCACCACCCACACCCACCATCACCACTACCACCCACACTCACTACCGCCACTCACACTTACTTTACCATTTAACCAACCAAACACACACACACACACACACACACACACACACACACACACACACACACACACACACACACACCAACACACTTTATCACCAATCCACAGACCAACTAATCTCTCTCTCTCTCTCTCTCTCTCTCTCTCTCTCTCTCTCTCTCTCTCTCTCTCTCTCTCTCTCTCTCTCTCTCGTCCCTGCACAGCCCACGCTCTCAAGTATGCACATTAATTAAGCTTTCCTAAGCCACTTAACAAACTTGCTGCAAATCATCTCTTCTCTCTCGACGCACCCCAATGCATCCTTCCAACGCTTACAACGCACTCGTAAATAAAAGCTTAACCACTCATCGCATCTAAGTCTCCCAAGCACTTTTTTATACCAGATACGCACCTCTTTTACAAGCCATGAAGGATCCCAGAAACCATCGAACGACGCACTCACTCAACACTTATTGGTAACATATATCTCAGATGGTATTATTTGTCCACGTCAAAGTCATATCACAGTTACGCCCTTGACCTTCCTCCCTTCCCTTGCGATGTTGATGCAGGTTGATACTATTTCCGTGCACGCATACACACACACACACACACACACACACACACACACACACACACACACACACACACACACACACACACACACACACACTCACTCCACGTGCTGCACTGTATTTAATTAAAACACATTCCTCTTACTCCTCTTCCTCCTTTTGCTCCTCCTCTCTTCAGTGTTTTCACAATCATGTTCATAACCCTCATCATAGCCATCACCATTGTCGTCATCGCTTTCATCATAATAATCTAACTGACGGAACTTACAATCATTACCTTTAGTGGACGGGACATTACAAACAACATAATTCAATTCCTGCAAGTTAGTCACAAACTTTAGTGGATATCAGACCAGAAACGTTAAAGTCAATGTTACCTCCCGCCAGTTGTTAATGAGGGAAGGCAGCGGTGTGGAAATGGCAGGTAAATGTCTCCACCACCACCACCACCACCACCACCACCAATATACTGCCAGCTACACTTGATGCGCCTATAAACGTAGATCATAGCAGCGCCCATCACATAAGGTGACTCTATAATAAGCAACAATTACACCTTTATATAACATTGATTTCGACGAGGCTTTCTCCCAGCTTTGACCTTGTTCTCAGCCTGTGCCCCCGTGACCGTCCACCACCTAGAGGCTCCCTTCATAGGCTTGTGTATCACGCACCCTCAGCTATTCGTGGTTGTTCCTAATTTGCCGCGGCCTTCCCAGCGGTGCTCACCTCACTCCTACTGCCTCCCAACATTCTTCTTCTTTTCCGTTTCTTTTCCTCCTTCCTCTTCTTTATTTTGTTCTTCTAGAGTTAGGACGGAATTTCTACTTCAAACAAACAGCACCAGTTAGCAAATATACAAAGATGCCCGACTTCTACGTCTCATCTGGTTATTCCCAACACGTCGCTGCCACCACTTCAACCCGTATAAGTAGGGACAGTTACTTTTATGACCTACACACTTAAAAACACAACAAAAAATATCCTTGTTACCTAATCTAACCTAGTATAAAAAACAGACATGCCTAGTTTTACGTAAGTACAATACACCAGAATTTAAAGAAGAAAAAAACATTGTCCTAGTTAGCTAATTGAACGCATAAAAAACAGAAGGGTTGGTTAGTTTTACGTTTCGCTACATCATTTTAGGACACACAACATAATTCAACACATAGACGAGGCTTGAGAAGTGTGTGTCCTGTACGTCAAGCCTCAGCCTCGGCCTCAGATGGTTAATTCAGCGTATACAAGCAGCGGCAGATGGTTTGAAGTTGATCGACTGATTCACTCCGTCCACTCTTGCTCCCACAACCACTTCAGACCCGCGGCCACAACCTCACTTTCTTCCCGCGTCCACTCAAGTCCTTCACTCTCGTCTATTTTTATTGGAGTTTATACCTTCCATTTTCCTTCTCTCCTTCCATCCCTCCTCTTCCTCTTCCCTTAAGGTAGGAAATCCCTCCAAACGTCACAAGTTCTCTCTCTCTCTCTCTCTCTCTCTCTCTCTCTCTCTCTCTCTCTCTCTCTCTCTCTCTCTCTCTCTCTCTCTCTCTCTCTCTCTCTCTCTCTATGAAAAAATTTCGTAAGATTTTGTTTATTGTATTTGTATTTATATTCATCCTTCATCTTGGGTTTTCTTATTTTGCCAAGACGTTTTCATTATCAGTGTTGCCTCAAAGTAAGGTCACTCAGCTGCAAGGCTGTCTATTAAGGAATTATACAAGTAACTCGGTATTTCCCAAGAAGAAAAGAACGTCTGATCCTATGAAGGTTATTCGTGTGATATTTTGGGATGAGGGAAGTACAGCAGACATCATGAATGTACAACTTTTTTTATATGATTCATTTACATAATTCATCGTCTTCCTCCTCTTCCTCCTATTCCTCCCTATTATCCTCATCCATTATCTCATTTCCTGTTTTGTTAGGTCACTTCTCTCCAAGTCTTCCACTGAGTTCATAATGTATTCATCCACTCCTCCTTCTCCTCCTAGTCTCTATTTTCCAAACTCCTTATGTTTTCGTAATATATATTAACATTCTCAATTAAAGTTTTCCTCTAATCTTATAGTTGCAGCAATCTTCTCCTCCTGGTGGTCTGGCGCCGCATGTTATCGTCTGGGTAGAAGCAGTTGTAGTGATGCGTAGATAGTCATTATCTCATCCCTATAAAGGAAATTCCATGTAGTTACGTTCTTCTTCATGGTGCATGTTTTTCTTCTTCTATTTCTTCCTTTCCTGCCAACTTCAGCTGGAGGGAGCGGTGGATGGGGAGGAGCCTTCGCCTTTACAGTCATGTGTCTCTCACTTTAGGTTAGATAGTGTAGTTTACCTCAAACAGCCTCATAAGGGATAATAAGTTTGCTACCGTTTGTTTTTTCTTGGCCCTCCTCCTCCTCCTCCTCCTCCTCCTCCTCCTCCTCCTCCTCTTCCTCTTCCTCCTCCTCTTCCTCTTCCTCCTCCTCCTCCTCCTTCTCCTCTTCCTCCTACTCCTCCTTCTCCTCTTCCTCCTCCTCATTTTTTTAAAACTTCATATTTCCACATTTTCTCTCCTTCATTACAGATTCATCAGCTCCTTCCTCCTTTTCCATTTGTCTTTTTTTCCATTCTCTTTTTTTCATTCATTTCAGCCTCGTGCGTTTTTTTCTTTCCCTTCTTCCATTATCCTCAACGACCTCATACTCTCCACACACTCTTTTTCATTACAACTTCACACATTCACTCACGCATTCCCTCCTTCTCCGTCTCCTCCAAGTTTTCTTTACTTAATCTAATCTCTCTCTCTCTCTCTCTCTCTCTCTCTCTCTCTCTCTCTCTCTCTCTCTCTCTCTCTCTCGGCCTCCAGTACTACCTCATCCCCTTTATAAAATTCACTCACTCCCTCTTCCTCCACCTCTTCCATTCTTATTTTTTCTCCAAGGTTCAATGCGCCTTTTTCTCCTCTCTCCTCTTCTCTCTTTTCCAACTCTGTTCTTAAGCCTTATTCACTTCCTCACAACCTCCCTTCTTTCATTTCCATTTTTTCAGTTATACTCACTGGGAGGTGGTGGCCTAGTGGCTAGCGTGTGGGATATATCAACTCAGAGTCCCGAGTTCGAGCACCCTCATCCTCATGCTGCCATAACACTATCCTCGACGGGACTGCAAAGTTATATGCAACGAAGAGCTTCCGCCTGTAGCATGAGCCTCTCAACAAGCAAGGCATCACTTAAATAAAATAAAAATACCTGCACTACTAGCGGGCGGAGGGAGGTCAACTATCAAACGCCTCACTTCAACACAACAGGATCTCTCTCAGTCAGCGTCAGTTAGTCTTGTTCCGCCTCATAGTCAGTTAGTCCTCAGTCCTACCTTCTGTTTCGTTAATGGCAGTGACTGGCTAATGAGTTAATTGGTCATGGCACTAACAAGGCACCCCTGTGAGTGCCGCGTGGGAGAGAGAGAGAGAGAGAGAGAGAGAGAGAGAGAGAGAGAGAGAGAGAGAGAGAGAGAGAGAGAGAGAGAGAGAGAGAGAGAGAGAGAGAGAGAAAAAAAAAAAGTGGCGGTGGTGGTGGTGAAATCAGGCAAAAATAATTACGTGCGTGTAAGAACGACATTACAATAAACAAAATTGCATAACGACATACAGAAACAAGTAACACACCACACAGCTCACACACCAAACACTGGGAATTACATCCCTCACTCACTCACTCACTCACCCACCCACTCACTCACTCATTCACTGGCTGGCTATCTCACTAACTATCAGTAAAGCACACAAACATATCGAGACCATCAACAATCCTCGCCTAAATTAAAAGATCCAAAGCCTTAACACAACCATTAATAACCAGCTAGCTACACTAACGGACAAATTACCGTGTAGCTGAATACTTCGAAAACTTAATTAACTACTTAATAACTAACGCTCTCACTCACCTATTCACTTTCATACACATTAGTTACAGTTTCACACACACACTAGCTAAGTAATTGACTAACTAACTTAACCAGCTAACTGAATTGACTTAAAGGCTAACAAATCAACCAAGTAAGTAAAAGGTTAACAAGCACACTAACAACACACCCATTCACATATCAATTAGCGCCATATGACCTTTGATGCATGGCGCTTGCTTTACTCACATTAACTCAGTCACTCACAAACTAATTACTAACCAACCCACCAACTATAACACTGAACGAAGATAATAACCACCACAGCCCACCAAAATAACCAACAACTCCCCTCCTTCCCATCAAGCCACACCCAAACTCGCCCAAGACTGTGTTCTCAATCCCGCCTTTTCCTCTCCCTTCCCGAAGTCAACGCTCAGCACACAATCGGAAGACAAAATTCTAACTTAACCCCTAAAGAGACTCCCAACTACCAGCCACACCACCAAGATGTACCCAAATCAGTATTCTAATCCCTGCCTTTTTCTTCCTTTGGGACCACAATCTACAAGCTCAGGACAAAACTTCTCGCCACGATCGTCTTGTAGCCAAGTTTTGGGTTGAGTAGTGACGGCTGAATATCCTTCTGGCCACTCCTGCTTCCCCCTCCTGCCTGACTGAGTGACTGGCTGAAGTCCAAATGGAAGATCAAGGAGGTGTAAGATGAGGAAGAGCCGCAGGAGAAGAGAAAGGAGGAAAAATCTGTAGTGGTGACGAAGAGGAGGAGGACGAGGAGAAATATAATGAGTAATAGGAGGAATAAGAGAAGAAGGAGGAGGAAGAGAAAGAGAAGGAAGAGGAAGAGGAGAATGATAACAAGAAAAGGGAGGAAGAAGAGTAGGAAGAGAACAATTGTAAGGAAGCGAAAAGAGAGTGGAGAAGGGCTTGAGGAAGGAAGAAGAAAAGTAAGGAGGTCAAAGAACTTGACGGGAAGGGGGAGGAAAAGGAGGAAGAGGGACAATTGGAAAGGATTTGAATGATGATGATGATGATGATGATGATGATGATGATGATGATGATGATGAGGAGGAGGAGGAGGAGGAGGAGGAGGAGGAGGAGGAGGAGGAGGAGGAGGAGAGCAGCCTGAGGCATCTTCCTCCTCTTCCCTTGACAATGCACCGCAATATTCCACTTGCGGGGTTTGGTCCTGGCTGGAGTTTTTCTAACCCTATTCCGTTTTCTTTATCCCACCTAATTTTCTTGCTCTCATCTTCCTTCATGTGAGTTGTCATGACTTTTCTTCCTCGTTTCTCATTTTGCTTTTCATTTTCCTTCAGCCTTTTTATTTTGCTTCGTCTAACGTTTCTCTTTTTATATTTTCCACTACGACTTCTTGGATCTTCTTTATTTTTAGCTTTATAAATTCTTTTGTTCTCTTCTGTTCATCCTCGAGGTTGTATTTTCTGTATTTTCTCTTCTCAGTTTTGCTTGTTACGCCTAGCCATCACTTCTTTTTTTCCTTGTCTTCCTTCACTGCTTTATATGTTGTAGTTATTTTCATTCCAATCATTTTTCATTCCACCTTCGTCTCATATTGTCAGTTTGTAGGGAGCTGAGTCTATGTGTATATTATTACTATATATATTAAGTGTGCACCATTGTATTGTGGCGTCTTGCATCATCTTGTGAGACCCGGCAACCGCGACTGACCCATGTTGCCCTGAAATTATCTCCGCGGCTCGCTCGCTCACCAGTGGGCATCCATATTTTGAAAGAGGAAAGTCATACCATTTTAGTTGTCCTCTGTCCAGCACTGTATTTGTCCTCCTCTATCCATCACTGTATTACCCAATAAAATCCACGACGCCTCCGAAGACTTATCATTACCCTCTCCACGCTTCACACACACACACACACACACACACACACACACACACACACACACACACACACACACACACACACACACTTGCAAATTTTTATTCTGCTCGCTTTTATGTTTTTAGTGTCTTATTTTATGAATCCCAATCGACCGTTTTCCCTTCGTCCCTTAAAATATAATCACATAATCAATTAGCCAATCAATCAAGGTGACAACTCCAAGGAGGATATAATCCCATTCAAAAGAGATCCAATCCTCTACCCAATCCTCTTATCTCGGGTCCTCGCTTGAGTCTTTTGTTCCATGCATCCCCTCGGCCCTGTACCTCCCTGTCCTCGCCCTCGCTGCTCTCTTAGGCGGGTTATATCCCTTGTGCTCGGAGCCTCATTCTTTTGATACATGTAGTCCATTTCAGCCTTTATTCTCTTTATTAATATATTCCTTCATTCATTCATTCATTCTCTCTCTCTCTCTCTCTCTCTCTCTCTCTCTCTCTCTCTCTCTCTCTCTCTCTCTCTCTCTCTCTCTCTCTCTCTCTCTCTCTCTGTCTCTCTCTCTGTCTCTCTCTCTCTCTCTCTCTCTCTCTCTCTCTCTCTCTCTCTCTCTCTCTCTCTCTCTCTGTCATATATATATATATATATATATATATATATATATATATATATATATATATATATATATATAATAATAATAATAATAATACATTTATTTCACCCGAAAGCATAGGATATACAAACAGATAAAGTAAGTATTTTGTTTCTAATAGTACGGCTATTTGTGCAGTATACTCTAATATCATTAACCCTTTCATCTAAGCAAACTCTTTTTTCTTCTTTCCTACTTTCCTTATTTATCTACTTTCCCTTCTCCTTCCTCTATTCATTCCAATGAGTCTTGTTTTTCATATGTATCTCATTGGTTTCTAGTTTCCTTCCTTCTCATTATTTCCTTTTGATCCTGCTGTTCTTTCTTTTATTATTATTTCTTCCCATGATCATGTTCTTCCATTGTTTATTTTAATTACTACAACACTTTCCTTCCTTCCTTTCTCTTCTTTTGTTCCGTCTTCCTTTTACTATAATTTCCTCATCCCTTCTCATTTATCCTTCCTACATAGCTTCCTTCTCTTCATTTATTTTTATTTCCTTTTCTCTACACGTAAGATGTACAGCTTCTTGGCTTCCTTCCTTCCCTGTTTAGTATCCTCCTCCTTCTATATTTCTTCTGTTCCATAGCTTTCTTCATATTTTATTTTATCTTTCCTGCTCCCACTCTCTTCTTCCTTTCCTTACTTCCTTCTTGGTTTCTTGTTCTCTATCAAGTATTCCTCTCGTTCCATTCCTCCTCTCCCTTCCTCTCTTCTTGGCTTCTTCCCAACTTTCGTCTCTTACTCTATCCTTCCCTTCCCTTCTCCCAACTTTCCCTTCCTTTCACGCTCCGTCATTCCACGTTTCCACTCTTCCCTCCTCCAGCCCTTCCTCTCTTCTCTCCCTTCCTTCCATATCCTGTTATTTTCTAGTTACATCCCTTCTTCACTCCTTCCCTGTTTCTCTCCTCACTCGTCTCCCTCCCACGCCTTTCTCACGCGTCTATGTGTGTGTGTGTGTGTGTGTGTGTGTGTGTGTGTGTGTGTGTGTGTGTGTGTGTGTGTGTGTGTGTGTGTGTGTGTGTGTGTGTGTGTGTGTACATTACGTAAGATGAAGTAAAACACAAAAATACTTCATGAATGTCACTAATACGTAAAGCTGAATATATGAATACGTCAACTCGAGAAACAATAATGATTTACATACACAAATTAGTCTAACGGTTTATGCATTTTGGCGGCTCAAACGCTGATTAGTACAGCAGACAACCACATGTCCCGGTGAGGCAAGGAAGCGGCAGTTCAAACACAGTGGGCGTGAGGTTCTAGCGGGCAAAACCATTATTACCCCAAGAAAGAGGGAAGATTACTCGGCCACTAACCCGTTGAAGAAGTGATTCCCCGAACAAAAACCTTTCCTCCCCCTAGCGTGATATGGACTGGCCCCGGTGTGTTATAGGAATCAAACAAACTCTCGATGTTGTGTTAACGTGGCCTCGTTTAAGTTGTTATGTTTGTGTCTTCAGCAGCAAAACAGCAACAATTGACGATGATTGCTGAAAACGTTTACTGAGCTCGGGTAGTGTGTGTGTGTGTGTGTGTGTGTGTGTGTGTGTGTGTGTGTGTGTGTGTGTGTGTGTGTGTGTGTGTGTGTGTGTGCGCTATATCTTCTTTTCCTCCTCTCTCCCTCTATTCCTCTCTCACTTATTCCATTTATCTATTTTTTTCTCTCTTTCCAATCTTATAATTACTATAGTTGTTTTTTTCTTTCTTTATCTATGTGTGACTGAGCTTTCCTAACGACCGTGACTTCTTTCTTTCACTCTTTTTTCTTGTTTATTTATTTTATTTGTCTTCCCTCGGTTAGTTCTGATAAATTCGAGGTTTTTTTCCCTATTATCAATTCCATTATTATGTTATTTTCCTTTTTTGTCCAAGTATTGTTCTTTGTCTTTCCTCTCTCCCCTCACTCTTCTCAAACATCACTTTCTCAGCATTTCATCCTCTATGCTTCTTTCTCTCAGTCTCTGCGTAATAGTTTCTTCCCTTACTGTAAAAACAACCCCCCCCCCCACACACACACACCTGCTCCTCCATTCACTATGTATCCTTCTTCTCCCCCTCCCTTCCACTCTCCTTCTCCCTCCTCTTTCTCCAGCATCCACTATCC
The DNA here is from genome assembly GCA_036785275.1 of Cancer borealis. Lineage (NCBI taxonomy): Eukaryota > Metazoa > Arthropoda > Malacostraca > Decapoda > Cancridae > Cancer > Cancer borealis. Next base: position 10,738 of record JAXIVD010010050.1, read on the forward strand.
CCCATCATACCTGTCACTTAAGCACATCCTAGCACCACCACCTCCTCCACCTCCACCTCCTCCTCCTCCTCCCCCAGTCGTGAGTCATGAAAACACATTTCTTACGCCTTGCAATCGTGAATCTTCATTTAGTTGTTTGTTGTAAGTAGAAGTAGTCGTCGTAGTAGTAGCAACAGTAGTAGTAGTAGTAGTAGTAGTAGTAGTAATGGCAGTGATAGTAATAGTAGTGGTGAACAGTAAACACTTCAACTTAACTTCACTTCACTTCATTTTCCTCTACTTTCCTTCCACTTGCTCCTTTTATCCTCCCCTTCGTTCCGCCCCTCAACTACTTGCTCTTTACCCCTTCTACCTCTACTCTTACCCAGCCCTTCTAACGCCTCTCTCCCTCCCTCCCTCCCTCCTTTCCTCCTCTTCCCACACTGCTCCCTTTCCTCCCATTCCTTCCTTCCTTCCCTTCCACCTTCACCCTCACCCTTCCCCTTCCCTCCCTCGTAGACAGCCCTAGGCGTCTGTAACTCCCGAGAAGTGGCAACAATGGGCGAACTGAACGGAAATGAGTCATTGAAACAAAGCGACGTTGCCATTTTCACACACACACACACACACACACACACACACACACACACACACACACACACACACACACACACACACACACACACACACACACACACACCGCCTTCTCGTCTATCCACCCCCAAAACATAAACAAACCACACCGTCTATCTGCTCACTCACTCACTCACTCTCTCTCTCTCACACACACACACACACACACACACACACACACACACACACACACACACACACACACACACACACACACACACACACACACACACACATACTTGCACACACGTATCTCATGAGCAGTCATGGTCATTACTCTCTCTCTCTCTCTCTCTCTCTCTCTCTCTCTCTCTCTCTCTCTCTCTCTCTCTCTCTGAGTTGTAGTTTCCCGAGTCACGTTCGCCCGTCAAGGTGGAGGCGATGGGGGTGGAAGAAGTGGAGGTGAAGGAAGGCTAGGAGGCGGTGGAGGAGGAAGAGTGATGGTCCTGTAATCTTCTATTCCCTCTTTTCTCCCCTCCATAAACTCCCCTGCACTACCCCGCCCCCATCTGACGCCTAAATGTGGGCACGAGGGTAAACAGTTTGCAGTGATGGGTGAGGAGGCGTGACGGTGCAAGATGGTAAAGCCTAAGGGGACAAGTGTGTTCGTACGCCCGCCCGCCCGCCCACCCGCCCGCCCGCCCGCCCACCTGTGTCTGTCTCACCTTACCTCCTTTCCATCCTTCATTCTTCTCTCTCTTCCCTTCTCGCTAACATGTCACATCCCTTCCCCAGTATCCTCTCCCTTTCCCTTTCTTTTTTTTGTCTTTCTCTTCTTCTTTCACCTAATTATTATCTATTATTTTGCTTCTTACTTCTATTATATCCATCCTCTCTTCTTATTCCTCAGCAGTATATCCTCCAATTCTTCTTTTTCTTCCTCTCTACCTCTTCTTCATACTAACTCTTTTTTCCTATATCTCTTCTAACTTCTAAAACTTCATCTTCGTCTTCCCTCCATCACCCTCCTCCTCCTCTCATCCTCTCCCTCATTTGTCTCTCCCTCCACCAGCACGATCATCTCACTCTTCCAGCATCTCCACCCTTCCTCTCCTCTTCTCTTCTCTCCTCTCCGTCCTCCACCAACCCTGATTATTACGCAGGTCTTGTGTGTGTGTGTGTGTGTGTGTGTGTGTGTGTGTGTGTGTGTG
>JAXIVD010010051.1:0-14155 GCA_036785275.1 Cancer borealis
CTCCTGTTCAGATCAGTGGACGTTGATAGGTGTGCTGGCGCTGACTAAGCTTTCCATCACGTGCAATATATACCTAGTGTTCATACTGCCCTCGGAGATCTTACCCACCCCCGTCAGGAGTTCAGGGGCAGGCATGGTGGTGGTGACTGGGATGGTGGCTATGGCCATCTCGCCTTACCTCCTACACGTAAGTATTGGGTAGTAGTAGTGGTGGTGGTGGTGGTATGTATTGTTGTTATTGTATTGGTTTTCTTTGATTTTTTTTAGTGTAGTGGTTGTAATTATTGTAGTAGTAGTGATTGCAATAGTAATAGTAATACTAGCTAGAGGAGCATTACTAATATTTATACTACTACTACTGCTACTACTATTTCTACAAACATCTTATGCATCCATCCAACCGTTTCCATCAATATACTACAACAACAAACACTAAACACATCATATTACTTCTATACCTAGCAAGCAAACACACAGGTAAACACACACACACACACACACACACACACATACACACACATACACACTAACACACACTTGCCCTCACCCTCATCACAGTTTGGATTGAGCACTGGTTATCACTATTGGATACTTCTTGGCATGACACTCGTCGGGGCTGTGTGTCTAGCTCCGATACCAGAGACTCTCGGCCTTCCTATGCCTCAAACCTTCCTGGACGCGGAGGAGCTGGGTCGAGGACGGCCTCTAACTGCCTGGATACATCACTGGAACCTACACAAGTATCCAGCAGCTCCATCCCATGACCAGGAGGAAGCACAAGACCTAATGAACGAGAAGGGACAAGAACAAGGGTTGCAAGGACGAGAGGAGAAGCTAGGGTGTGAGATGGAATTGTAGGGAGGGTAGATGTGGTGCTAGGATGGAAGGAGGAGCATATAGGATGGTATAAGAGTGAGATCGAGCGGGTAACTCAACACCTCCGAATCTCATGAACATTGTTACAATAATATTTTAGGTCATGCTGAACACGAATCTGGACTTATTTTCATCATTACTATACTATCAAACATTAAAAAAAAAATATATAGAGAAAAACTCAACACCTCTGAATCTCATACAAATTGTTATAATGATGTTTTAGGGCATGCTGAACACGAATCTGGACTTATTTTTATCATTACTATAATATGAAACATTAAAAAAATATGTATAGAAAAACTCAACACCTCCGAATCTCATAGAAATTGTTACAATGATGTTTTAGGTCATGCTGAACACGAATCTGGATTTATTTTCATCATTACTATAATATCAAACATTAAAATAAAATAAAAAAATATATATATATATATGTATATATATATATATATATATATATATATATATATATATATATATATATATATATATATAGAAAAAAATAAGAGATACAGGAAATACTTTCATTATTCCCGTTACCATCACCTCATATTCATTATTATTATTATTAATATTATTATTATTATTATTATTATAGTATTTATTCATCATTATGGTGATGATGGTGGTGGTGGTGGTGATGGTGAAGGAACTTCTTACAACAATCTAATAGATAGAGATAATAATGATGGTTTATATTTTTTACTGTGACATGTGCCTATTATTATTATTATTTTTTTTTTTTTGTATTACTATTAGTGTGTGTGTGTGTGTGTGTGTGTGTGTGTGTGTGTGTGTGTGTGTGTGTGTGTGTGATAGACAGGCTGACCCCCTACCTGCAGGTCGCCCTCCATGCCAGGCCAATATACAGCCTGTCTTGCCCTCCCTAACTACTTCCCTGACTTCAACGAGAGAATTATGGCTTCCCTCACCTCACTGTTGGTGTTGGTGAGTCTCTCTGCTCAGACCGCAACCACCACCGTTAAAACACCTTATCTGAAGGCACTTGACTTATAGTACGTGTCGCTCATTTACTTCTGTTTCCTGGTGGTCATTTCCAACGTGGTGGTGAATTTCCTCCTGCTGTGAGAACGTGAGACATGGTGGTGAAAATGTTCCCGAGGGAGGATCACGACACAAGAAGGAAAGTGGTGGTGGTGGTGGAGGGAGATGACGACAGCCAAGTGTAATGTTGTGTGTCGTGTGGTGCTGGTGGCGGCTTTCTCCTTGGTTCTGTTTGGTTATAACCTGGTAGCTGCTGGCTTCATCTTGTAACGAGAGAGAGAGAGAGAGAGAGAGAGAGAGAGAGAGAGAGAGAGAGAGAGAGAGGGGGAAAAAAAAAGAGAGTATTTAAGTCTTGAATTATATAGAGAAAATCAAGTGAATCAAAGCGTGTCATCCCTAACCGAACACAAGCCTCCCATCCCGTACACTCTACCTTGACTCAATTCTTGCCAGCATATTCTCTGGCACGAGAGCGTTCCATCTGAGCCGCTCGTGCCCTCGCCCTAGCTACTCTGTGCTTAGGGAATTGTGGTAGTGGGAGGACGAGGCGTGCCGGGGGGCGGGGAGGAGATACATCACGTCCTGGGAGCTCCATCGCCTTCTCTAGAACATCAAACTCACTACTGGTCGTCTTCTGCTCCTCCTCAGCGGACATTTCCTGCTCTGAGCTCCAGTAGGATCCCGAGACGCCGCTCCTCACCATTACATCATCAGGCCAGAAGGACAAGTGCATGACGCCGCCAGACCACCTGCTGAAGTGAAGACTCAACCTCCGTGACCTTACTGGATGCTGCCGCTCCTCTCCGTCCTTCAATGCCCCTCCGTCAACCCCTCCGTCAGGCTCTTCCTCCCCTTCTTCGGTGTGGTGGTGCAGGTAGATATCCAGCATGACCACGTTGAGTAGGTACAGGTCACACAGCCAAGGCCACACCCCGAGCCAACGCAGGATCACGCTCACCAAAATTGAGAAAGGATACATATATTTTTCCTTCATGACGGACTTAAATCCTTCCAAGTTTTCCTCTTCAAGGTCGCTTCAAAGGGGGTGGAAGTGAAGGGAAGGAAAGGATTTGTAGTGTAGCGGCAGTGAAATATAAGAATCTTCACCTCTCCGTGTGTCTGAATTAATGATATAAGAGGTAATGCAGTATAAAATATAAATGGACAAGCATCTGACCTGAAGCATAACAGGTCAAAGGAAGAAGAAGAGGAGGAGGAGGAGGTACGAGTCATCAGCTGTTCCCTGCAGTGGTAAGGAAAACAAACTTATTAGCATCTATATTCAATGTGTTAGAGTGACATTATTAGCACATTATGATTACGTTGCATTGATGGAGGTAAGGAAAGAGTAATTAGCTGTCCTTCACCTTTCCTTACCTGTATAAATGAAGTACTTTGAAACACCACGTAGCTAGGTTGAAGAAGTAAGAAATATTTTAATTATATTTGATTCGCTGACACCTTATAACACAAGGCACAAATATTAGTGATAATATGGAGATAAGGTTACCATACTAACCTTTTACTTTGTGTTTGTTTATGCTTCAACAAGTTTCCGGAAGTTGATATATATATTGCATGATATTCTGCAACCTTAATTCTATCTGATATGTAAGTATTAACCTCGGGAGAACACGCTAATGTTTTCTGAATATTATCCAAGGGGGAAAAAGCGGAGATAAAGTAAGCCTACTAATTAAGTAATGAAGCCCCAAATATTACTAATGAAGCCATTATATTTGTACACTTGAGTTTGATGTACTTTGAGTGTTATATGAAAGAAAAAAAATGGTAATTGTTAGGTTAGGTACTAGAAGTGAGAATAATGTGTTCTTCGTATTAATATCTTAACAACTTTTCTTCTTGGATGTGGATGTATTGTATTGTATTGTATTATGTGTATGTATTGGATGGATAAAGGAAGTGCTTACAGATACAGCAGCCGTACCCCGTTGTCATCCCCTATTGGTACAGCATGTGTCGTGTTCGCATTAAATTCAACATTTTCATCGTACAAAGAGTTTCAAAAACACTTACAAAGTTATCAACAGAATAATCCGCTATTCCTACAGCCTGTGCCTTATTATTTATCTGGTAAAGCATATTTCAAGCTATGTTAGGTTTGGTTTGGTTAGGTACAGTTTGGTTCAGTTAGATTCTGTTATATAAGCTTTTTACCCAAAAGTTACGCACGTGCCGTATCTATAACCGAGCACTATGAGGATACGACTGCTATACCTGTAAGTTGTTCTTATAAGTGCTTACAGACATGGCAGCCGTACCCCATTGTCATCCCTTATTCGTATGGCTGCAGTACCTGTAAGCACTGCCATGAATAAAACTATAGTATGCAGAATAATCTTTTTAACTATTTATTTAGTTGTTTTTTTACATATATTATTTATTTTCCGTTGTGCTTTATGTATATTTCTTTTTCCAGTTTTGGTTCACCGTGACCACACCTAAAGCACTGCAGGGCTCCATCAGACACCTTGGCACAATGGTAATAATACAGTAATAATAATAATATAATGGTATAAATATACTACTAATAATATAATGGTAAAAATACAATAATGATATAAGTATAATGGTAAAATTATTTGTAAAAATATAATGGTAAAAATATAATATCAATCATATATTTATCCTTACAAACCTAACACTCACATTTTACCATTTAATATAATTTCTTCCCACTTTGGCTTTTAAATCAATATATCTAACTTAGTGTAATTATATTTATATATCTATGAGTGGAAGGTTAACTCAGGTAACATTAATATCACAATTATCCTCATTAGTTTTGCTGTCATTAGATCACCTGGTATAATTTTTATGCTCTTGGCCGGCTCTCCAATAACATTAAAAAACAAAAGGTAGATTTATATAAACTTACTCTAACCTAATGTAAAATAATTCCCCTTGTTTCCATGAGAATTTAAATGTCCTTTTTGACTGCATACTTTCCCTTCCATTACTTCCATCAGTCACCCGATTCAACCCCTTCACTTCCCTTCCTCTCCTTCACTCCCCTTCCTCCACACACATTCTTCCACCCCTTTACCCCCTTCCTCCACACATTCATCCTCCCCCTCATTGCCTTTCCTCCTTTTCACCAGGACAACCCCGCAGAGTGCCGAGTCTGCTTCACCATCTTCACCACCCAGCAGCGACCTCGAACCTTCCCCTGCGGCCACACCTTCTGCTCCCCCTGCATCACCAACCTTCTCCACCAAGGTACAGGACACCTAACCTGCCCAACCTGTCGCGTACACCACCCAGCCCCCGATGCCACACACTTCCCTGTTAACTATGGCATGGAGGCACTGATCCAGCAGATGCAGTGCCTGGTGCATCAGCGTGGAGTGCCGGCTGGTGTGGAGGTGAAGGGAGGTGAGGAGGTGAAGGATGGTGTTAATGCAGAGGTGGAGGAACTCAAGGCCAGGGTGATCAATCTTATCCTGGATTGCAGTACTGTTAAGACGCAGGTGTGTAGTGTGTTCTGTTAGAGGTGTGTAGTGGTATGCAGGTGTGTATTTATTTAAGGGAAGAAACATTGATTTCTAAGCAACCAAAATATTTCTTTGTATATACTAAATGACAAATATAAGGAAACTTAGGCTAATAGAAAGAAAAAGGACAATAGTAACAAATACATAAATAAGAGAGAAAATAACAGTAAATGAAAATAAATAAATAAATAACAATAACAATAATCCATTCCAGATACAACAAAACCAAGAAAAACTACTAAAACCACAAGCGCATCACACCTCCCTTTTAACCCGACTCTGTAACTTGGTATCGGAGAACAAGGGAGCAATGACTCGGCTGATGGAGGCTGAGGAGGAGTACAGCAGCCTTATAAGTGAAGGGGAGGACATCATGGGACGTTTACAAGCCTCCGTAGACCAGCTTGAAACAGTGACATTGATGCAACAAAGAAGTGCAATTTACCTCACCAATAATAGAGTGAAAGAGATGGAGAAGTGGAGGAAGAAGTTTGAGGAGATGAAAGTTGGGGATGAGGCTCTGGATGTCTCTATTAAGGTGTGTTTGTATTGTGTTTTTTGTTATTGATTGTTGTGTTTTATGTATGTTTTGTGCATGTGTTTTATGTATGCATGATTGTTTATGTAGGTTTGTGTGTGTTTGTTGTGTTGTTTGTCATTAATTGTTGTGTTTTTGTCAGCTTTGTGTCAGCCTTGTGTCTTGGGTGTTACAGGTGCTGACGGCTACCCAGGAGGCTGTTAACACCTTGGCGAGGGATGGTGTTGATAGTGAAGAGGCTGGCACCAGTGCTGACACCACCACCACCACCCAAGTGTCAGCTGTCATGGATAGAGCTCACCACTCCATGCAACAGTTACCACAAAGCCCCACCACACTTACGGTAAGTACTGTATTCTGTATGTACCAGGAGGAGCAGGAGGAAGAGGAGTTAGTGATGATTGGAAAGTTATGTATCTTGAGAGAAAAGGAAGAGGAGGAGAAATTTATTGATAATTGTAAGGTTATGTATTTTGAAAGAAGAGGAGGAGGATAATGTACAAGTAGGAGGAGGAAGAGGAGTTATTGATGATTGTAAGGTTATGTATCTTGAGAGCAAACGAGGAGGAGAGAAAGAAGACAAGTAAGTTATTAATAATTCAAAACCTATAGGAGGAGAAGGAGGATGGTGAAAGCATGAAATAGAAGAACAGACATTGAACCAAGGAGTAAAATTATAATGTTCCTCCCTCCCCCTCAGACTAAGGATCTCCTCACCCTTGGTACTGACATGAGGCGGCTGCTTGAGGCAAGGCTGGTGTATGGTCTGCACCAGGAGACCACGGACACACTCTGCTCAGCTAGACTCACACTCGAGAACGGACAATTCCACCTCTACCACCTGGCCCAACGCACACCACCACACCGTGCACACACCATCCAGGTACTGAGTGTGTGTGTATAATTGATGGTTTGTGTGTGTGTGTGTGTGTGTGTGGTAATGGAATGGTGTGTATGTGTGCGTGTGTGTAATAATGGGATAGTTACAAGAATACATAATAGAGAGTCAAATTAGTTATGTTATTTTGCTTATAAATTTGTGTTGCTTTTTTTTATCAAGAAAATTGTCATTATTGTGGTAAAGATAACTCACTTTTTATTCACTAACAGTACAAACTATCTATATCACTTGAAAATTAGCACTACTACAACTACTGCTACTCTGTCTTCAGGTGACTGGGTACCTGTCAGCGCCACACCCTTCCCTCCTGGTATTCCTTGACCTTGCCTGGGGTGGTCAGGTCAAAGGTCGCGTGTACATCCGCCTCCATCTTGACACTCCCCTTGCCAAACAGTTCCTCCTGTTGTGCTGTGGGCGTCATGGGCACACCTACGCCGGCTCACCCCTCCTGAAGGTGTGTGGGCTAAGGAATCAGGGGGAGTTCATCATGGGGGGGGACTATGATGGGTCTGGGGGCGCCCCACTGGTGTGTGATCCTTACGGGACGTATAGGAAGACAGGGTGTGCCGGGTCAGTGTGGGGCAGGTTTGAGGTGGGGGACCATCGGGCGGCACAGTTTGCCATCACCACCAGGGATTGCCAAGGGTCCATTCCACGTGTGTTTGGGTGTGTGGAGGACGGGTTGGGGGTGGTGAGGGCGGCTGTGTTGGCATTACAAGTGGAACGGGTCTGTGTGGAGGAGTGTGGAGTGGTGCTTAACCTCTGACCAATGTAATGCACTCACTCAGGTTAGGAGTGAGTTAAGAGTGGTGTTAGGAAGGAAGACAGGAATGTTAGCAGTGACCCCAAAATTAGTAGTGTGAATAAGGAATGTTGGAGAGAGTGAGGTGTGTATCATTAAGTTGCCGTGAAAATACCTCAAGCAATCCGTTCCGTGTCTGAAAATACTCATTATAGTTATAAAAATAATTTATCCTCAAACTTTTAAAAATCAATTATATATACTGTTGTTGCAGCTGTTCATTAATTAGTGGCTGTTATTTTTATATGAAAAGTTATACAAAGATGTATTTTGTATGGAGTAAAAAAAGTGCAATACATATATATATATATATATATATATATATATATATATATATATATATATATATATATATATATATATATATATATATATATATATTTATTTATTTATTCATCTGTTGTAATGCCTAGATGAATGTAATGCCTAGATGAAAAAGTAATAGTAATGATAATAATAATAAATCTACCTGACGTATACCTGTTAAAAGATGGTTGCTAAAACAAAATAATAGTAATGATAATAATTATAATATTAGTAATGGCAGATAGATATTCACACATTTATTAATTAAAATATATATATTTTAAGTATATATATCACATCAAACCTTCATTCTTGTCTATTATTTAACCATTTTTTATGTATTTTCTTCATCAATAAATAGGAAGTTCGTCCACTGCCTTCAGAGGAGACTGTGTGCGTACGTGTGTGTGTGTGACTCCAGTAAGAAATGTGTCACCTAAACACATACAAACACACACACACACAAGGAGCTGAGGGTGTGTGTTCTGCCAGACTCAGTGGTGTGTGTTGGTGTGTGTGACCAGGCTAGGAGGAAGGACAGACTGTGGAATATAAGGTTTGTGATGGTGGTGTGTTAGCATGGGTGGTGGTGGTGGGGCTTATGTATGGTATAGTGTATGTACGTGTGCCTGTGTGTGTGTGTGTGTGTGTGTGTTCATCCGTCCACCACACAAAGTAATCTGGTCGTATAGTATCCTCATTTTCTTTCAAAGTTCTTATATTTCCCTCACAAAACCTAACCTAACAAAACCTAATTTTCTGCCTAACCACACACACGTATCTTCCTTCCCTCGGACAGTCAGTAAATAAATCCATAAATCTAAGAATAATTAAAAATCCCGCCACTTAATTAACGTCTATAATACACTCAGGAAAATGAATAACTTGTTTAATGTTCCCAGTTTATTATAAGTAAGTCAATTCATTCACTCATTCATTTTATTATTTATTAGTATTTGTTTATTTATTATGAGTTAATTCAATTCATTCACTACACCAAGACCCAAGAATATTGTAATTGACCTCACATGTGGTAAAAGTTCTGGTGGTGGTGGTGGTGACAATACCACCACCACCACCACCACCACCACCACCACCACCATCACCATCACCATCATCACTGCCTCCCATAACCGAACTGTACACTTTGTCTAAGGCTGTCCTACCCTTACCCTGCCACACTCCTTAGTAAGCTACTCTTCTCTCTGTACACACACACACACACTCTCTCTCTCTCTCTCTCTCTCTCTCTCTCTCTCTCTCTCTCTCTCTCTCTCTCTCTCTCGCTCTCGCTCTCGCTCTCGCTCGCTCGCTCTCGCTCGCTCGCTCTCGCTCTCGCTCTCTCTCTCTCTCTCTCTCTCTCTCTCTCTCTCTCTCTCTCTCTCTCTCTCTCTCTCTCTCTCTCTCTCTCGCTCTCGCGCTCTCGCGCTCTCGCTCTCGCTCTCGCTCTCTCTCTCTCTCTCTCTCTCTCTCTCTCTCTCTCTCTCTCTCTCTCTCTCTCTCTCTCTCTCTCTCTCTCTCTCTCTCTCAGTGGTCCAGGATTCTCATATTGCCGGAAACTATTTTATTTTCCAAGATGGAGCCGGCAGGGATGTCAATTCTATCCCCGTGGTTGGCAATGATGATGACGGTGCCCTGAAAGTAGTAGTGGTAGTAGTAGTAGTAGTAGTAGTAGTAGTGGTAGTAGTAGTAGTAATAGTAGTAGTAGTAGTGGTAGTAGTAGTAGTAGGAGTGGTAGTGGTAGTAGTAGTAGTAGTAGTAGTAGTAGTAGTAGTAGTAGTGTTCGGTAGGAAAAATAAGATATAATACAAGAGAATGATTAATACAATTCTCCGTTTCTAACAGTAGTAGTAGTAGTGAATGATACAATACTTAATTAGCTCTTAAAAGAAAGATTAATCATTATAATAGTTAATTACCTCACCTTTAGAACACTTAATCACCTCACCTTTAATACAACACCTCGTCCAAAGGTGACATCGCCAGACACAGAGAGGTGGTCCAACTCCAGCATGTCAGGAATGGTGCCAAAACGCTTCAAAAACTCCTGTGTTGGGGCAAAGACAAGGGTTCAGGAGGCAAAGGGGGAAGGGAAGGGTAGATGTGTTAACCTTTGCATTATTTTCATTTTTTATTTTATTTTTTATCGTATGCATTGTTATTTTAATGTTTTTTATTGAATTTTATTTATTTATTTTATTTCTTCATACGTATAGTTATTTTGGCGTTATTTATTTTTTTCTCTCTTTCAGTATTTTCTCATTGGGTTTCCTTATTTATTTCATCCTATCATACGTATCATTATTATTTTCACCTTATTTTATTATTTTTGGCGGGGAGGGTTCTAAGAAAATATAAAATCTAAAACCTGCACTACTAACGGGCGGAAGCTGACCATCTAAAGAGCCTCCATCAAGCCTACCAGAGTCACAGGTGCAAGATATAGAAGAAAAAAAAACAATGCAATAGAATAGTGCCGAGTTATGAGGCACTCACTCCCTGACTCACCTTGACCTTGCCGAAGTGTGAGGTGCCAAGTTTAACTAAAGGTGTGGAATCAAACTGCCTCTGAGGTGACATGCTTAATGCGCCGCCCTGCAGACTGTACAAGTTACTCATCACTAGCAGCAGGTCATCTGTTTTCTTCACAGGGAGGAAACGGGAGCGGGGTACGTTGAGCCCTGAAAGGAAGGAAGAAAAGAAGGTGTGTGTGTTTGGATTTATTATCATTCAGTCGTTTGTTCGTTCATTCGTTCATGTGTGTTTGTTTTTAGTTTGCTGACCTGTCGTGTGTGGGTTTTCGTTGTTTTTATTGTTTTGTCTCTCACTCTCGTGGTTTTCTTTCACTTTTTCCTTGTCTGATTTATCTTGTTCCTCCTCCTCCATTCCATTAACCCATTCATCCATATCCCATCCATTCCCTTCCTATTTCCAGCCTCACCCATAACTCTTCCCCCATGCCCTTCCCCCATGGCCACACTCACCCATGGCCCCGTGGAAGCTCCTGATGGCCGCCCCGACAGCCTGTTCCAGCTGTGTCACACCCAGGCCAGAGTCGAGTGTCTTGTTGTTGACGATCACCTCCATCTCCAACCCTCCCTCAACCACCACCTCCCTCACCGCTGAAGGAGGGGAAGCAGAAGGGAAGAATGAGGAAGCGGGATAAATGAGAGATAGGGAGGAATGGAGGGGAAGGGGATAATGAAGAATGGGGAATTAATCAAAAGGAAAAAAGATATATAATGAGAGATATATATAGGAGGTAAAGAGAGGAAGGAAGGGAAGGGAAGAAAATAATGAGGTACAGGAAGGAATAGGAGATACCGGTAAATAATTAAAAGGAAGAGGTAGAGATATATAATGAAGGTATATAAATAGGGGATAATGAGTAAAGGGAGGGAGGAGGGGAAGGGAATAATGAGGAAGGGGGAATAAATGATATACAAGAAAAATTGGGAGGTAGTGAAAAGGATGAGAGAGAGAGAGGAGATAAATGGGAATAGGAATAAAGTATAAAAATGAGTTAGAGGAGTTAGAAAAGACTGTAAACTCTAAATAATAAAGTTAGCTCTATTATATAAAGCCAAAAATAAACAATAAATAGAGAAAGTGAAAAATATTGAGGAAAATATAAAATAAATAACGAAGTAGAAAGAGAGGAAGCAAAAATAAACAACATGAAGTAGACAGTGATAGAAAAAGAAAAAGAGAGACAGGAGGGGGGGGAGAAGAGATAAAATAGACAACATGAAGTAGAGACAGAGATAGAGAAGAAAAAAAATAGGCAGAGAGAAAGAGAAAAGAAAAAGAGAAAGAGAGAGATACTTCACCACTAAGTTTAATCCACAAGTTGTTAGTGTTGAATATCTTGAACTTCTTAACAGACTTGAACTCGTCCACGTTGTCCTTGGGTACTTGTGCGATCTCAAGGAGGCGCAGCTCATCCTCGTACCTGATCAGTGTACCGCCCTGGGAGGAGGAGGAGGAGGACGAGGAAGAAGGGGAGGAGGAGGGGGAAGAAAAGGAGGAGGAAGATAAATTATTAGTATGTGTGTAGATAGGGATGTGAAAATGTTTGTTAATTGGTAAGAGAATAGAGTGAAGGAGGAGGGGTATAAATAGATAATTAGTGTGTGTATAGAGAAGGAGGTAAATATAAAATGTACGTTAATGGATTGGTGAATAGAGAGGAAGAGGAGAAGGGGAGAGATAGATGATAAGTGTGTGTAGAGAGAGAGAGAGGATTTGGATGGATAGAGAGGGAGGTGAATAGATAATATATTAATAAATAGGAGAGGAGAGGAGGAAAGATAGCAATAGAGATGAATAGAAATCATTATTGATAAAAAGAGATAAGAAATTACATCAAACATTCTCCTCCTCCTCCAACCCTTGCCTTGACCTTCCTGACCTTACCTTGACATCCGCTCTAGTCTTGTCTGTGACCTCCATCAGGAAGGGACATTGACCTGCCCTCGCCCCCCCCAGCAGGAAATTAAGGATAGAAAGGTCAACGGTGGCGCCAAGATTGTCTATGTTGCTGATGAACACGTATTCTTTACCTGGAGACGAGAGAGATGGAGGTCGGACTTTAAGATGGAGGAATAAGATGAAAAAATATAGATAATGTAAAAATTCTGAAATTGAGATTAAGGAAGGAAGGTCCCTCCCACCTGTGTGTCGCCTCACTCGTCAAGGAGACCTGAGTTATAGAAGGACGTGTAGAAGTCACCATGGCCGGGCGGGTACCAACTGTACGGGAAATAAGACGCATTATTATCATCATTATCATTATTATTATTATTATCATTATCATTATTATTATCATCATCATCGTCATCATCTATACACTAACTATAATTACATACAAAGATAAAAATAAAACATGAATTTCCTATTATATTCTTTTATAATTTGTTTTTTCTTATTTACATACATAGATACATTACCACACACACACACACACACACTCTATACACACACACGTAGTACCTTTCCTGTTCGGAGTCCTGTTCTCCGGTCCTGTTCTCCGCATGTCTTGGCGAGGGGCATCAAGGACTCTCTGTTGATCCTTGGGTACCTCGATTGTTTGAAGGTGTGTACCCTCACCTGGGGGGGGGGAGAGAAAGAGAGAGAGAGAGAGAGAGAGAGAGAGAGACCTTAGTTAACCTTGTTTCATACATTTCTTAAAACCTTTTTACATAATCTATCCTCCTATACTTCACGTTTTAATTTTTCTCTCTCTCTCTCTCTCTCTCTCTCTCTCTCTCTCTCTCTCTCTCTCTCTCTCTCTCTCTCTCTCTCTCTCTCTCTCTCTCTCTCTCTCTCTCTCTCTCTCTCTCTCTCTCTCTCTCTCTCTCTCTCTCTCTCTCTCTCTCTCTCTCTCTCTCTCTCTCTCTCTCTCTCTCTCTCTCTCTCTCTCTTCTCTCTCTCTCTCTCTCTCTCTCTCTCTCTCTCTCTCATGACGTGACCTTTGGCCTGCACTAACCTGGACGCCTTGGTATTTCCTAATGACCTTGAGTGTGTCCTCGTCTGTATTGAAGGAGTTCATGAGGACGAGAGGCACGTTACTCCCGTACTTGAGGTTGAGGTGCTGCGGGGAAGGGAGGGTGAGAGTATGGAAGGGGAAAAGAGGTGATGACAGGGATGAATGGGGAGGAGAGTAGGGTAGGGAAAGGTAAGGGGAAGGGAGGTGGGCGACAGGGATGAAGGGGATGTATAGAAGGAGGAAGAGCATTAGAACATAAGAATATAAGGAAGCTAACAAAAAGGCTCGGAGGCCTGCATTAGGTAGTTTCTGTTGCACTCGATAAGGAAAATTAAAGAATAAGGAGTGTGTGAGTAGTAGTAGTAGTAGTAGTAGTAATAATAGTAGTAGTAGTAGTAGCATACTTTATACAAAAATCGAAGGCGGAGGATGCTCCTCCTACTTGGGTAAGAGGCTGGCCATCACCACACCGTGCTAGATGATTGGTTGACAGTGATAGGCTGAGTGTCGTGAAAAATTAGACACACCTGAAATCACTTCATTGTTTCCTTAATATTTCCTTGTATGAAGTCTTATACATCAAAAAGGAGACTAAAATGTCATCGTGAATAAATTTGCTAGCAATAAGTGCCAAAAAATATCATTATAATGCGATCTGGAAGGCAATAATGAGGTGATGATAATGAGTAAAGAGAGGGAGGAGGGGAAGGAATAATGTGTG
>JAXIVD010010052.1:0-14154 GCA_036785275.1 Cancer borealis
GTCGTGTGTGTGTGTGTGTGTGTGTGTGTGTGTGTGTGTGTGTGTGTGTGTGTGTGTGTGAGAGAGAGGCTAAAATTGAGGTCTGTGAGAAAATCGTGTGAGCCAGAGTGCCGCCCGGTGTGTGGCCGCGGGCTGGCTGGGTGTGTGGCACTTATGATTGGATTAGAGTGTGGCTGGGAAGGCCTCGACAATTTGGCTTGGATATGAGGCACTGATTTTAGAGTTCATAGGTATTCCCCTCAGCATGCGTGGCTCCCGGGCCCAGACACCCAGCCATCCGTGTGTGTGTGTGTGTGTGTGTGTGTGTGTGTGTGTGTGTGTGTGTGCGCGCGCGCGTTCATGACTGTAAGTGAGGGAAACTGGAGAAGAAAACATATATTCATAATACTTGAGCTCTTTTTTTTATACTCTTTTTCACCAAACTCGCTGCGTCAGGAACTGGTGTCGATATTTCCCACGTTGGGCGAAAGAAATAGATAGTTTTCAGATCTTCCAATCGTTATTATTTATTTATTTATGTTGTTGTTTGTTCTTCTCATATTCATTGCCTCGAGGGGGAAGAAGTAGTTTATCAGATTGTGGAGGGAGCAGCTGATTGGGGCGATTCGTGGAGTAGGGGGGCGGGGCGGGGCGGGGGCGGGGCGGGGCGGGGAGGTGCAGCTAGCCATAGGAAAGTAAATTAAAACAGATGGAGGTTCACTGAATTAGCAAAAGTCGTTGTTTTTTGTGGGCGCGGCGCCAGGCCTGCTAACGGCGGTGTGTTTGTGTGTGTGGGTGTGTGAGTGTGTGTGTGGGTGTGTGTGTGTGGGTGTGTGGGTGTGGGTGTGGGTGAGCTGCTATAGTCCTATATGCAAGGTGTGCTTTCACTCCTGAAGGTCGTGAGTGTTACCTGGCGTCCAAGTGTTAGTCTGTCCTCGTCTCATGTGTTAGTGTTAGGAGTGAGTTGTCTGACAGTTCAAACAGGAGTTTTTTAAGCTTTCTCGATCACTGAAAGGCATGTAACAACTTTTTATTAGTTTATTTATTTATACATTTATTCGTTTTTATTTTGTTTTTATTTATTTATTTAATTTTTTTTTTTTTTTTAAGTTGGATAATGGAAGCCTCTTACATCACATTCTAAATACAACTAAACTGTTTACACTGTTCCAATTGTGTTATATAATTATTTTTTAACATAGTAATGAGGCTTTTTTCTTCTTATAATCATATATGAGTATTTATTTATATCCAGTAAGAAAAATAAAATCAGAACATATTAAACGAACAATCAAATATTTTTTTTTAAGATAACTGGCATTTTGAAATTTACACTTGAGAATTACATGAATATTTTTTTTCTCGTACTGTGGTAGTGAGGATAGAGGGAGGTGATGTGGGAGTGTGGAAGGAAGACAAAGATAATTAGTGATGAGGGAGGATAGTGCTGGAGGGATGGCATTGAATTGAAAAGAGTAGGGGGTGGCATAACAAGGAGGGAGGTCATGAAATGATAACGGAGGGGGAAACGTGTGTCGGTAAAGCATTTGGTATTATTGAGACTATAAGAATAACAAGCGGTGTAGGAGGGAGTGCAGTTATAAAGGAGATTGTAACTAAGGAGGTAGAGGAAGGTGGGAGGGATGAGTGGTGGTGTATGTAGTAGTAATGATCTGGTGAGAAGGATTGGGGGTTAAAAGGAGGAAAAGGAGAGGTACCACTGCAGCAAAAAAGGGAAGGGATGAGAGAGAGAGAGAGAGAGAGAGAGAGAGAGAGAGAGAGAGAGAGAGAGAGAGAGAGAGAGAGAGCGTTGGTTTCTTGAGTATGATTGCGTGGTACAGAAAGCAGTCAATAGGAGCAGTCTGTAGAAGGCACTAAAGGGGAACAAAAATAAGATTCAGTAAGTATAAAGGAAAATACGAAGGGAGAGATGAAAAATAAGCTTGGCAGACAAACAAACAAAATAAAAAGGCAGTGTTGACAAAAATATAAACGAGATGATTGAACTGGCACCAAGCAATGAGTGTGTTGTGTTGTGGCACTGAGAATAATTAGTGGAGTGCACGCGCGGTACTCTTGGCACTGCTCACCGCGGCACTCCCTCCGAGGGTAGGTGCCAACACTGCTAATATTAGAACCCATGGAATTAATACTCTATATATGTGTGTGAAAGAAACAGACAGACAGACAGGCAGGCAGGCAGGCAGGCAGACAGACAGACAGACAGACAGACAAACAGACAGACAGACAGACAGATAGACAGGCAGGCAAGTAGACAGACAGACAGAACTATCACACTTTTGGTGCCTATTAATGTCGATGTCATCGTCCACCTCCTCCTGTTCTACTTTCATGTCTTTACTTTCTCCCTCCTTCGGCATCATCATCTTTCCATCTATTTTTGTCTTCTTGTTTACGTCCAATGCTAATGCACCTGAAAGCACGTCTGTTATCAGTGCAGCCAGGTGCAGGTGGTACATTTAGTGGGGTGCTCCGTCTTCCCGTTTTCTTTACTCCACTACCCCTCTGCTTGGCCTCCCCCACCTTCTCCCCCTCTCTCCCCGACATCCCCGTAACTTAAGAGACACCTTACTCAACCACCTTTAAAGGACTGCACTGGACCTCCTTCTCCCCCACCCCTGGAACCAGCCTCTCTTGTGGTCACTTCCATGAGAAAAATCCTTGTCTTGAGCACCTGGCTGAAGAAAGGGTCATCAAGGGACGATTAGCAAGGCGCTCTCGCTTTTCACCTGCTCCCTGGATGTGTGTGTGTGTGTGTGTGTGTGTGTGTGTGTGTGTGTGTGTGTGTGTGTGTGTGTGTGTGTGTGTGTGTGTGTGTGTGGAGGTGTGTGAGGGGGGGATGGATGTTGGGTGGAGGGTGGGTGGGTGGGTGGTGGTGTGCTCTGAATCAGTTCATAGCTTAAGTGTGGTTTAGTGTGAAGGATGAGAATGCTGGGATGCTGTTGTGGTAGTGGTGATGGTGGTGGTGGTATGATGGGGTAGAGGGTGCGGTGGTGTAGTGGAGGTCACAATAACCATCACATGTCCATGGGATGCATTCCCCCGGCGTGGCAGGCCCGGGCGAGGCGCTGCATTAATAAAGGGGCGGTAGTAATTGGTAGGAATGTCCAGGTCTCGCCGCCACCTGCCGTCCCACACGGGTGACTCTTGGCTCCTCCTCGCCTAATGAAAGGCAGCGCATCACATGTATTTCAGTGGCTCATTTAATTTCAATTCACCATTGTTTGATACACCTCATTAAAAAGTGCATGATAGACCCACTGGTACGGCCTGACTTGTGTTCCGTGGTGGATCTGTCTTATCGTTAGTGTCTAGTGGCGGCGCCAGTGGGTTGCCTGACACTCCAGGCAGAGGCTCGTTACCTCTCTTAATTAATTCTTTCCAATCAATTCGTTCACCTTCTATGCCATGTAATATCACTGAGTTTCGCCCATTGTCAGACTGTTACGTCGGTTTATTCCACAACTTAACATGTGTTTCGTAATTTATTTTAAAGTCAGAAAGGATCACGTGACTCACAAACAAATGCTTCACTCTAAAACATTCATTCTTGTCTTTAAAGCTGAGGGTTCAAAGGGTGAGTGATTGTGTTGATGCAGTATGATGAAAATTTGCTTTGATGTTTACGAAGTCTGGCCTCTCCTCCTGCCAATACTCTTCACCTTAATTTATAGCATCTTAGTGACGACCACTGCCTGCACAAACTTGCAAGTTGTGTTGTTAGTATACTTGCGTTCACCCTTTCTCTTCTGATCCACGAGTCTCAAGGGATAACAGCAGGAGTGAAGTGTTCGTAGAAATGGAAAAAATGAAAACGTGTTTTGTCTAAGTATTATCAGGTTGACGAAACGTGTGTGTGTGTGTGTGTGTGTGTGTGTGTGTGTGTGTGTGTGTGTGTGTGTGTGTGTGTATGTGTATGTGTGTGTGTGTGTGTGTGTGTGTGTGTGTGTGTGTGTGTGTGTGTATGTATGTGTGTTTATCTCTATTGCCACACCCACGCCGCTAATCTGGGATGACGATGGTGATGTTAAGGCGTAAAGTGTTCGGAAGGGAAGTGACAGGTGCAAGGTCTGTGGCAGACTTAGATTCTGTGAATGAAAACCAACATTATGTAAGTGTAGAGATAAGCGGAGACTAAAGATAAAATATGACTTTATGACTTAAGTTTCCCCTTTAAAAATGTTTTAGTTTCCTCTTTTAGGAAACCTTTTCTCTATAGAATATAGTATATATGTATTTTATATTAATTATATTGATGTCACAGTAAAGTTTTTTTTTTTTTTTTTTTTTTTTTTTTTTTTTTTTTTTTGTGTCTGTGTGTGTGTGTGTGTGTGTGTGTGTGTGTGTGTGTGTGTGTGTGTGTGTGTGTGTGTGTGTGTGTGTGTGTGTGTGTGTGTGTGTGTGTGTGTGTGTGTGTGTGTGTGTGTGTGTGTGAAGAAGAGAGAAGGAAAGTCTTGGGAATACGTGCCTGAAACAATACCCTGAAGGGCTGCCAGGCGTGAGTTTCCTTTATAATACCTGGACAGAACTTGGTCCTTCCTCTGGGACGCATCACGGCTCACCGTCATTGCTCCCTTGGTGTTGCTGGCCGCACCTGCCCTCCACACACCCCACCTAGGCTGCAGGGTGCGAGACGAATAGAAGGGGAGTAAGACTGATCTGGTCCCCTTGTTTTGCTTGGTGAAGGATGAAGGGGACGGCACCGAGGGCAGAGGGTATGGACTGGGCGGGACGAGAAAATGGATTGGAATAACAGAACGAGGGATGGGCGTGAGGAGAATATAGATGAAGGCAGTTTAAGAACATACGTGGTGTGGAAGATCCAGTTTTTACCAAATAAATAGGGTGACTGGGACGTGTGTGGCAGAAAAGAAAGGGTTGCGGTCTTGAAAGTCTTGCCGCAGAGAATACAGAGACGACTTAGTTATAAATGTAGTAATTTCGATGTGCAATATCCTGAAATAAAGGATGAAGATTCCTTAAATATTGATTTTATGTCTCCTGTTCTCATACTTTTATTGCCTTTAGTGTTGTGTATGATTATCCTTTTTGAATACTTTATATTGAGAATTACTTTGAACCTGCTCGTATCGTCCTCCAGACGTTGAAAACACACACACACACACACACACACACACACACACACACACACACACACACACACACACACACACACACACACACACACACACAGACACACACACACAGACACACACACACACACACACACACACACACAGACACAGACACAGACACAGACACAGACACACACACACACACACACACACACACACACACACACACACACAGACACAGATACAGACACAGACACAGACACACACACACACACACACACACACACACACACACACACACACACACACACACACACACACACACACACACACCATGGCATATGTAGAGTAGCACTGCACGCGTAGAACCCTTGTACGATTGTGTGTGTGTTTCAGGAGGAGGTGATGGGCAGCTACCTGTACCACTACACCAACATGGTAGACCACAGCGAGGTGGAGCAGCTGACATCCTTCAAAAACCCTCATCAACCCCGCCGGGCCTTCCTTCGCCTCAAGTGCACCCTCACCAGCAAGGGCCGCTCCGTCAACTTCAAAAACGCCACCGACAAGGTCATTGCCATCTCTTTCCCTTCCCTGCCTGTCCTCTAGAGGATTTATTTGCTTCTCATCATTTGTTTCTATTATATTTTTTCAATCTATGTATTCTTCTCTGTATTACCTCCTACTGTCTTCCTTCCTGTGATTCTGTAGCCTCATTTGAGTCAACGGAGTTCATCTTTGTATCACTTGAAGCAAAACTGATCAAGTTATTGCATTACATATCATTACTATTGATGTGAGAAGATGTGCTGATCTACATGATTGTATACGGATGACAGGTGGTACAAGTGGTCGGCGAGGTGGTGGGCGAGAGGGCTGATAAGGCGTGGCTGGTGGCCTTGGCGATACCTGTGCCACATCCTTCCAACATCGAATTCCCGCTGGACAAGCAGACCTTCGTGAGCAAACATTCGCTGGACATGAAGTTCACCTACGTTGACAGCAAGTGGGTTCCTGTCCTCGTTGATTTACTCCCTCTCCCTCTTTCTCCTTCCCTCATGCTGATATATATATTTTTATTATTACTTTTTTTTTATTATCTTACCTTAACATCATCGTGGGAGCTCATTAATTAATAGTATTAATATTGTTTGAGTTTTTTCTTTTGTTTAACATTGATTTTGATTTATGCCTGATTTTTTGTGTGGGTTATATTTTTCATATATATATATATATATATATATATATATATATATATATATATATATATATATATATATATATATATATATATATATATATATATATATATATATTATATATATATATATTTTTTTTTTTTTTTTTTTTTTTTTTTTTCTTCATATATATATATTCAACCGGCATAATATTCCCTATGTCTCCTTTACCTGACTCTAAATAATGGCATATGTTCGTGCTATTCACCTGTGTTGTCCTTCACGTACTACTACCTACTACTACTACTACTACTACTACTACTACTACTACACTACTACTACTACTACTACTACTACTACTACTACTGCTACTACTACTACTACTACTACTACTACTACTACTACTACTACTACTACTACTACATACCACTACTACTATTACTTCTATTACTATTAATACTACTACTACTACTGTTTCTCCGCCAGTCTATCTCCCTTGGGAACAATTTTTTACCCTCACCTCTTGTTTCCTGCCTTCACTTGCCTGTTTACCTACCTTCCTGTACACCTTCCCCCCCACCTACCTACCGTTTCACCTGCCTGCCACCTGCCTACTAATTCTCCTTCGGATTACAGCGTGAAGGAATTCTGCGGCTACACATCAGAGGATCTTGTGGGACGCTCTGTGTATGAAATGCATCACGCTCTTGACACCGCCCTTATCCAAGACGCCTACAAAAACCGTAAGTACCCGAGTTTGTGTATCAGGGGCGTGGTAGCTGGTCTGTTAGGAGTGGAGAGAAGGGAGGAAGGGAAGTTAAGGTAGATAAATTGAAAGGTTAAGTGTTTGGGAATGTGGTGTGTTTTAACTGGTGGTTGTGGCTCTACGATTTGACTTAATTAAAAAGAGGGAAGTACATTCATTCTTCTATAGTGTCTTATCTCATGAGTCGTAAATCATATCCCGTGGACGAGCAAACACACACACACACACACACACACACACACACACACACACACACACACACACACACACACACACACACACACACTAAAAAAAAAAAACTTACTTCAACCAACACCCATTACATAACAGGAACTGACCATCCTTCATAGTGTTCCCTTATCGCCTCGTGTTACGTCCATTCTTGGTAACTGGAGCGGCCTTATCTGACGCCGCCCGTATCGATGCAGCGGTCATGCCCCTCAGAGCCCCTTTGTGCCGGCAAGTCTGTACGTCGCTGTGAGTGTGACGTGGGAGGAATGAGAGTAGAAGGGAGCGAGGGTTTGACGGATGGGTGTTGATGTTGTTGTTGTTGATGTTTGAAAGGGGAAGGAGGGTGTGTGAGTGAGTGAGGGAGTGATGGGAGTAAATGAGAACGAGGGGGAGGAGGGTAAAAGTATGCGCACGAGGATAACGATGGGTGAAGAACGATTATGGAATAGAGGAGATATATGATAAGAGAGAGAGAGAGAGAGAGAGAGAGAGAGAGAGAGAGAGAGAGAGAGAGAGAGAGAACTATTTAGCTTTAGTGTGGGATATGCGTCGACATTTTCTGTGACTGGTAGTGGAGAGAGTGGGAAAACCCCTTCTTACCCTCACTACGCTTCGCTCCCTTCCCTTCCCTTCCCTTCCCCTCCATTCCAACACCCTCACCCCTCCCTTCCCCTCCCATTCCGCGACGTGCCAGTGTGTTGCATAATGAACGATTCGCGAGCTATTTGTTCATCTGTGTTTCGTAGTCAACTATGTGAGGGGCGACAAGCGAGAGGCAACCTGCACCTATAACCCAGAGAAGGATATTGGATCCAGCCCGGGTGACGGATTCGTACGTGAGGCTTTGTTTTTTTTTTGTGTGTGTGGGTGGGTGGATGGGTGTGTGACTTTTTTTTCTTGTATACTTTTTATGTGGAATACAATTGTACCACACATTTTAAAGAAAACTCCCCAAAACACACACAAACACACACACACACACACACACACACACACACACACACACACACACACACACACACACACACACACACACACACACACACACTCAAGTAGTCTCTTTACCAGTCCATTATTGGTCGGCTTGCTTCAAAAGCATGTCGTAATTGGCTGATACTTGTGTGTGTGTGTGTGTGTGTGTGTGTGTGTGTGTGTGTGTGTGTGTGTGTGTGCACTGTTAAGGGTTGCCACTATTAGTTTTTGTGTTTGGGTCGTCGTGGTGCATGTTGCCGCGGCTAAGGAGACAGACCTGTTGCGAGGTAGAGGCAGCACAGTGAACAAAGGCAAGCAGTAGGGTTAGTAGACAAGGGGAGAGACACTATATTAAGACTTACCCGAGGGTGTGAGGTGAACGCCCTCCCCCTCACAGCTATGCGTTCAAGAAAATAGGTCACTTGGATGGTGTAAGAGAATGGTACGTGAGTCAGGCGTGGTTGGATTTTGTTTTACGCAACACACTATTTGAGTAATGAATTATGATGGTGAGTCACTTGGTGGATTAGGATTCATTACGCCAATTGTGTCTTTCTTTCTTTCTTTCTTTCTTTCTTTCTTTCTTTCTTAACAGTAGCATTTTTTATATATTTCTATTTATTGATTGATTTGATATATCGTCAACATTAGCACATTAGCATTGACACCAATTTTTTTTCTTCTGAGTTGATAGATATACAGACTCTCTCTCTCTCTCTCTCTCTCTCTCTCTCTCTCTCTCTCTCTCTCTCTCTCTCTCTCTCTCTCTCTCTCTCTCTCTCTCTCTCTCTCTCTCTCTCTCTCTCTCTCTCTCTCTCTCTTTATTATTTTTTTTCGAAGCCCCGTAAGTACATAAAACAGGCGGCAGCACAGGCAGTTAGGTGGATGCGTGCAGGGACTAATTAACATTATTATTAGCGGCATTGAGGCTCCCTGCCGTCACTTGCACATTACCAGTAGTCAAGCCTCGAGTTAGCTCGCCATTATGCCCCATCAAGCCCTGGGGAATAATGAAGGAAGGTCAGGCACTCTGCGAGGAGCTAGGTGATTCTACTGGGGGGGAGCAGGGGAGTAGGCGACATGAGTAAGGTGTATAATAAGTGACATAAGATTACTGTACCTTATATAGGCTCCTGTCACGTTAGCCTCGTAATTATGCTGTGAATGTTTTGTGTGTAATTGTAGTGTTAGTAGTTATCATCGTAAACAAGCAATTGATATGGAGGAGAGGCAAGTTCCTGCTGCCTTTCTGAGTGTGTGTGTGTGTGTGTGTGTGTGTGTGTGTGTGTGTGTGTGTGTGTGTGTGTGTGTGTGTGTGTTTTAGCGTCGAAGCCAAAATAGCAGGTGTGGGTGGGAAGGTGAGAGCGGGTGCATCACGTGGGTCCCGCAGCCTGCATGCAGGGGGAAGCAGCACCACGAGACCCTTGGTGATATTTTAGTGCTGAACTCCTGCTGTACGGATGCGACACATGAGTGAATTGGTGTGTTAGTCCGTCTGTGTGTGTGTGTGTGTGTGTGTGTGTGTGTGTGTGTGTGTGTGTGTGTGTGTGTGTGTGTGTCGGGAGGGGTGGAGTGTCTCTTTCTCTGTCCTTTTGGTGTGACATCCTGAGTGAATATTGTGTCTATTTACTCTAATGTATGGCTGTTTTTACCCTCCTGTCCCCATTCCTCTTTTTTTTTTTCTCTCTCTCTCTCTCTCTCTCTCTCTCTCTCTCTCTCTCTCTCTCTCTCTCTCTCTCTCTCTCTCTCTCTCTCTCTCTCTCTCTCTCTCTCTCTCTCTCTCCTACAGCCTCCTATTTCCCCCCTATTAAGAGATGCCTCACGTGCGACCCTTCCAACTTGTAGGGGGTTTCTCGGAACACAGGAACAGTTAAGTGTATAAATGTCTAGGTACTAAATAATCAAAGGTGCACGTAAATGTTTATACTCCCTTCCTTGTCCTACTATTGCTTTCGTAAATAGCACCTAATGTCGCGCCTCTAGATTGCTATCTCGTATGTATGAGTATAAGTGTCGCGTCTTATATAGCACTGTCATCATCCTTCCTTTCTTCCGTCTTCCTAATCCGCCACTTAATCTAATCACTCTGATCCGCCTCGCCTAATTCTCCTCCCGCCCATCCGTGTCCTCGTCCGCTCTGTTAATACGAAGCAAGAATATAAAACTTCCTGGAAAGCCATCGCGAGACCCAAGTGTAGAAAAACTTTAGGGATAATTGGCAGTGCGCCTCCGACTATAAAGAGTGCGGGTCTGGAAATAAGTATTAGAGTTAGGAGAGTCTTGGACGTTAGTATACGAACTTACTGTAAAGAAATAAAAAAAAAACCACCCGGATTATTGTTTTTCTTTCATAAGTTAATGTGTTAGTTTGGCCGCAACTCGATTATGTGAAGCTAATTTGCCTAATGAATCACCTTAAAGACAAATAAACACAAGGAAAGAGATAATAAAATTGGTTGCAACGTAATATCCAGCTCAAGGAAATTAATCTGCACGAAAATATTAGGAGGAACCTTTTATCATCCCGTTATTACCTTATTATCTCTCTTTTAGCCGGAGGGAAAATAAAAACTGAAATATTTCGTGCCCGGCATTGACAGTCTATTAGCAGTATCGGAAGGCTGAAGCCGATGCAGCAGCCACCAGAAAGATAAAGTAATGTAAAGAAGGAAAAAACGTTGAACTTATTATAAATTTATAAACTACTTGAATAAATTAACCAGTAACTACAATAGGAAAAAAATAACTACATCCATAATGTTATTAAGTTTCTTACCAAGTTTCCATCTCGTGTATTTCGTTCATCTATCTCCAGTCCTCTTGTCCACCCAGTGTTGCCTCTTTCCCTTTTTCTCTTCATACTTCCTTTCTTTTCCTACTCGCGCTGACTCTTGTTATGTGAAGTCTGAGGACCTACTGAAAGAAGCCCTCGTTCGCTCCGCTTCGTCACTCGAGACTCGCGCTGAAGGAAGTAAGTTCGCGGAGTTGTTTGTGTCTTGATACGAGCTTCCATTGTAGTGAGTATCTGGCAGCCTGAGTGAGTTGACACCAGGGGCGGTGTTGCCTCAGAAAAGTTGCATCTTCACTTTGAGCAAAGGCTACGGTTCAAGGTTAGGAGGGAAAACTGTTAGAGAAAAGCATCTCACACCCTCCCTTGCTTCCCCACACTTCCGCTTCCTCCCAGCTCCTGTGATGAGCGAGCGTGCCACGACGAACCAGGAAGAGATGAAAGGCGAGGAGGGAGAGGTGCTGCAGCTGTGTACGGCAGCCTCAGTGAAAGAGTGCTTAGTAAAACGTGTTTACATTACTATCACCACCATCCACCCATCAGTGGTGCTCTTAGCAAGACCTGGGAAGGATAAAGGAATGGTGGCGTAGCGTGATGTTTCAGGTTTGGTGTAGGATTGTGGGTGTGGCTGTGTGTGGGGAAGCTAAGGGATTGTAGAGGTGACATCATGGTGTGTGTGTCTTGGTTGGTTACACTGTACACACACTACATTCTCGTACAATGAGGTACTTCATTGGCAAGTCCTTCCCTGTCTGTGTTGTTACTTCTCGTTCCTTAGCGTAAACATACTCCTACACTGATAAGGACACCACGCACTACGTACCACACACAGCAGATTATCACTTGTCGCTTGCAGCTACTGAATCACTGAATCATTGTTGGCTTCTTATTGATCTCAGTCATCGATGCATATAGGTAGCATCTAGACACAGTGGCGCTTAGTGTCTACAGTATCTGACTGACATTACTCTTGAATGACTGAGAGTAGGAATGGTAGCCTTCTGTATTGACACGACCTGCCAAGTGGACAGTAGCGTGAGACTCAACTGTCCCGCACGCTGCCAATTCCATTGGCTAAACAAACTTACCACTTTCACATTGACCTTGGGTTAAAGAACTAGGCAGCGATGGTTTGCAGGACGAGACTGTGATACGATGAACGGAGGCGACGAAGTGATGAGAGACAGACAAACAGACAGACAGAGGGGGGGAAACGAAGGAAATTCAATATTGTAGCAGAAGAGCGTGAGGATGAGAGCAAGAAGGGCAGGGCATCACCACAACTGTAGCTAGGTGTGCGGTGAGTGTCGACCGCACTACGGAGAGTAACGATCTCCACCACGGACGAGGAGAGAGAGAGAGAGAGAGAGAGAGAGAAGAGAGAGAGAGAGAGAGAGAGAGAGAGAGAGAGAGAGAGAGAGAGAGAGCAGTAAAAGGACAGCTGGTGTGTTGAGTAAAAAGTGCAGGAAGAGAAGGAAAGACGTGACGACACCTCATAACTCACACATCACCCCCATGACACATCCCTCACACACCCAACCTTTTCCTTCCGCCCATCCTTCCCTTCCCGCCCTTCCTCTCCCCTCGCCTCATACAGCCCCCATCCCTCCCTCACCCCTACAGACCCTCTGCTGTCACCTCAACGTCGTTCACATTAGAAAAAACCATAAACAAGAGAGAGAGAGAGAGAGAGAGAGAGAGAGAGAGAGAGAGAGAGAGAGAGAGAGAGAGAGAGAGAGAGAGAGAAAGAGAGAGAGAGACTGAGACTGAGACTAATGTTACCTCTGATCTGCCTTAGGGTCACTTTTCGGCCTCAACATAAGACTCATAGATTAGCCAGTGACCTTGTTTGTCCGTTGGGAGAGGGGGCAGTGAGGATAAGGAAGGAAGGGAATAGACTAGATTATGAGGAAAGGGATTACTACGTGAATGCAATGAGGATGGAAGGACTGGAGTAGGATGAGGAAAAAGAAGAAATAAGGGGCGGTGGGGAAGAAGAATGAGAACAGGGCTTGAATAAATGAAACCTTGCGTGATGGTAACGTAGACTTATTGGCTGTGGTGGTAGTGGTGGTGGTTGTGGTAGTAATAGTAGTAGTTTTAGTAGTAGTAGTAATAGTATTAGTAGTAGTAATAATAATGGTGGTAGTAGTAGTAGTAGTAGTTATTGTTATAGTTGTTTTGTTGTGGTGGATATATGATAAACCACCACCACCACCACACCACCACCACCTTGCTCTATCCTACCATGGAACGCGTAGGATCTAGAGTTAGTTTGGAGAGGTCAAAGGTCACAGCGCCGCCCCACCGTCTCCTATGCGCAGCTCCTGGCCAAGATGCGGGCGGATGGTGGGTGGGTGGGCGGGCGGCAGAATCGGTAGTGAGGCGAGTGAGTGGGATGGACGGGCGGGTGTTTTGGTGACTAAAGGGAGGGTGAGGGAGACGGGTGGGTGTGGGGTCGTCTCGAGGGAAATTAATCTAGTTTTAGTGGGTCAGTTGTGACGGCTGATGTGACGCAGAAGAAGTGTGGCAGAATGGTAAAGCGAAGGAGTGATGTAGGGTGAGAGTGAACGGCTAGGGTGAAGGCGATGCTGAAGGTGACGGAGTGTATAAGGCGAGGCATAGCGATGGGCGGAGGGGACAGCCTGGACGGTGAGAGAGAGAGAGAGAGAGAGAGAGAGAGAGAGAGAGAGAGAGAGAGAGAGAGAGAGAGAGAGAGAGAGAGAGAGTAGACAGAAAAGGGGGGGAGGGGGTGAAATAGCTAAGACGAAACCTCCTTGTGTTGCTTTCTTTGTCCCAGGGAGCCTCGACGCGCCTCTGTTTGTCCTGCGCCGCCCCAGACAGAGGGATGAGACGCTCTTTATGACCCAGTGAGGAGGGGAAGGAGGGGGCAGACACCAATGAGGAGTTGAGGGAAGACAGAGAGAGAGAGGTGGGGGGATTGAGAGTTGGGCTTGGAGAAGGGTAAAGGACATAGTGGGGATATAACAGAGAAGGAAAGGGAGGTGGTGATAAGGAATGGGAATGGGCGTCTTGGGAGGCAAAAGAAGATAGGCCTGTAGAAGGGAGGGTAAAGAGGGTTAAGAAAGGAGAAAAGGATCCAGAAGGAGGGAACGTAAGGAGGTCAAAGGAAGAGTGAAGGAT